>CANTFL010001051.1:0-49894 GCA_947650285.1 Hyaloperonospora brassicae | reverse complement strand
CACATGGCGAGTCTCCGTCTCTTTCCTCTTATTTTAATCTCGATGAGGAGCAGGACTATGGTAGCGAGCCGCTCCACAATAGTCAACTGTTTTGTCAGTTATATCGATGTCCGTTGCCCACATTAGATTATGCCTCGTTTCCAGTGGAATTTCGACTGCATGTACTTGTTCGAAGCTAAACTTTTGGAGAGTCTCACGCTAATATTTTCATGAAATTATCACCGTAGCATTTGCGCTTGCGTGAACTTCGACTCCAAGGTACTCCGTGAGCTCTTCTTCATCGTTGATACCATTATTCAAAGCCAGTTTAGTAAATAGATTGACTTTTACTGATTCATTGTGTGTCGCACACAAGATCTGTGCACGTACACCAGCACTAACACTATCGTTTCTACCGTATCATGACGATAGTATAAACAAATATCCATTAAACTAGCAGCATGTAAGCGGCCTGAATTTGCATATGCGGTGGGACAGAGAATCCGCTTCGTGGAAGATCCGACTGATTATTGTGCAGGCTGTTTGAAACGTGTGCTTCGATATCTTGCTTGCACACTCGACTATAACATCGTGTACAAGCGTACACAACAATCGAGGATTGCTCTTCATATATATTGGGATAGTGAATGGGCTGCAGATGCTGACGATCGAAAGAAAACCGGAGAATTCGTCTTCATGCTTGCAAGTGGCGCAATATCGTGGTCGTCAAAGCGACATACGATCATAGCCTTGTGCACTGCCGAGGATCAATATGTGGCGGCGTGTGAGCTACCATGGAAGCTGTGGGAGAAAGAAAAATTATTTGGCGAAATAATAACAAATATTCCTGTGGAGATGCACATTGGCATCGACAGTCAAAGGGCGTAAGCGATGGCCGCTAATCCAACTTACCATCGTCGTACATGACAAATCGTGCTGCGCTGGAACTTTGTTCGTGAGCTGGTGAAGCAGAAAAGGTGATACGGGAACATAATGCTGGTGTCGACAATCATGCAGATGTCCTATCAAAATCACTCAATAAGAAGTGTCTTGTACGATTGTCGACAATGATAGGCGTTGCTATGTATCAAGTGTGGGATATGTATATCGAGAGAAAAATGATAAAAACGGTTTTATGGCAGTTGGTAAATTTGGATGGCAGCTGGCTTATCATGGGACAGTTGGTGTAGGTTGGCTACAGTTGGCCTTTGATAGGTATGGTCCCAGGTTGCACTTGTCCCGGAAAATTTTCACACCGACCTGATGGTAGGAACGCAGGTCTTGCATGGTTTTATGAACGACGGTTCCAAATCTGCACCGTTTGAGCCAAGTGTTGCCAATCTCGCTCTAAATGTCCTGGCTTGCCGCAGCTGTAATTAACCCTCGTTTTCTTCTTACCTCCACGTTTAAACTTACTTTACTTGGTCCGTCACCCTTTTGTGACCACGCATTTCACCTTGCACGAACTATTCTTTCGAAAATCCGTTCGTTGACTTTTTTTACCTGATATCCCTAACTCACCGTACGTATATAAACTTCAATAACGTCCATATCTTTAGCTGGTTCGTTCCCGAACCAGTTCTGCGTTCGAAATAATCCAAACTCTTGTACCGCGCTCGGCAAACTTAATGATGCGAAGCGTGAAGAAACAAAAATATGCAGGATAAGCAAGGTTTGGAAAAAACCCCTGATGCTCATATACCACCAGACGATATTCCGATTAAGACCATGTGGGTATGGGCACTGAACAGGGATAAAAACGTATACGTAGTTCTTATTCAAGCACGTTTGGTGGCTCTAATAAATGGCAAAGACCTGAAATTGACTTTGCTGAAACTTTCTCTCCGGTAGCACGTATGTGGGGAGAAGTGCAAAGAAAGAAAGATGGAAAGTTTGAATCGTTCGAACCACCTTTAGTGCGAGGCCAATTTGATTGGTGGAGCGTACTCGGAGATGGCCCCGTTGGCACGAATGATGGGATCAACAACGACTGAGTTAATATAAACGATTGTTAAAGTTATGCGAACTAATCTATCTAAAGGGCAAGAAACAGCGTGGTTAAGGATCGGAGATGAACAGATTAAGATCCGAAGTCAAGGACTTGAATCACCGAGCGACAGAGTCAGGCTTACTTAAGAGGTAATCAACATCGGAATTACGTACTTGGTAAGGAACAATGGATGATGGATGAATATAGAAGCATGCAGGAGGAGCGGATCATCACGCATGCAAAGTTTCAGGAGCGACAGCGATCCGACCGTGGATGTCCGATCGGAGACGCAAAAGATCGACCGCGATCTATCCTGGGTGTGTACCGCTTGATTTTGTGATCACATAATTGGTGCGGACCACATACCGCGATCTTCTACTCGAGCGATCCACTCCGGAAAGATCCGTTACGGAGCGACCCGCCACTCGAGTATCAGCTGTGGACCACGTGATGCAAGATGTAAATGACATAGACAGGTTATACGCAACTGTGACTTGCGAATAAATAGGCATAGTCATAGGTTTTGGATTCGGTTGGTTGACATTAAACAGAATTGAATATGCAACGAAAGACACGCGTTGACTTCTTTCGGGCAGGATCTTTGGCCTCTAGTTGAATAGAAAGTCACCCACGGCTTTACAAACTTCGCCCTTGTATTTTTTGTCCAGGCGTAACGTCAATTCTCACCCCCCCCTTAACTGCGATAAGACGCAGTGAACCTAACGGTTCAGATTCAACATCGCAAGACGGCTCAAGTGGTCAGACGGATCGCAAATCAAGCATCCCCTTTGGACACAGGCGATCGTGAGAGACCGCCCAAGTGTACTTGCGATCGAGTGAAGAGTTTTCACTCGATCCACCCCACATTTGACCGGGTGAAAATTTCCCGCCCGATCAACCCCTATCCCCAAAACGGTCAAGACAACCTCAGCTCAAGTCCACCAAGAAGAGCTCAACCCGCCTAACCGACGGGTACACAAGGTGAGAAAGAAAACACAGAGCACGAAATTGAAGTACCTCCTCCGTTAGTCGGTCTCGGGCGCCAGTGAAAGAGTTAATATTGACCCCTCAAAGAACGACGAGCACTTTACCACAACGGTGCAGGTGCGCGGATTATCTGGTGACTCGAGATTTCCCATTGAGTCCCTGAGCGAAGAAGTAAAGATTATGACTGAACCTGGTATTAAAGCGTCAGAGGCAGAGAGATCACCGCAGACGCGAAAAGTGAAAGGATTTCCAGATTATTAGAGATTCAGGAGGGGTTCTGGTGACAAGAAAATAATAGAGAAAAATTGATCACTCGATTTGGTAAAAAACCTTGACCCTTCCTGATAATCATCCGGGGACCACAGCGGATCGTGTCGCAAATCATTAGTCGCAAGATGGATAAGTTTTGGTTAAAACTGAGCAAGATTCATTTAAGACCACTCGTGTGATGTCAAAGAAGAAAGAGGCTAAGGTTGCAAGGACAAAAAAGCAGCGTCGGGTCTTGAGAACGCGTTCGCGCCTTAAAAGTCGAGTATTGACTGGTTAAGTTTGTGGAAGAAGAGAAGACAACGGAAGGGTAGCAATCGGGCCTTCTGACGGAGAAATGTCATGGTATCCAAGGCCCGATCTCAGCTCCATTAACAGCACTATACACGCTGGAAGGGATTTACGAAATAACCCAACTGTTTCGGTAGGCAGGATTCGTCGCTGGGTTGTTCGACGCGAAGAAGGTACTAGATTGAAAACAAGATCGAGTAATAAAGACGTGTCGGTCGCTGTATGAAGGGCTGATACCGTTTACGTGTGAATACAATAACGATGATCAAGCGTTTCTGGCGATTGCAGATGCCTCGAGAGGATATTATACTGGATCATCGCAGTACGTATCGGCTGAGTCAGAGAGCAAATCAGATAAATCGATCAGTATTCAACGGATGGCGCTGGACCCAAGTGGGGCAGATCATCAGTGAGGTCGCATGGTGAGGATCAAGAACGAGTTGCGCTTAGCCGATGCATGAACCGAAGAAGACGTAATCCCGAGCATCCCAGGATCACTACCGACGTATTTTGAAGCTACCATGAGACGTCTTCAGCAAGAGCACCGTAAACAAGCTCGCCAAGAAGTCTATCTAAGTCAAAATGTGAGACGTACGAGGAAGCAGGAGACATACTTTCCGGATGTCGACATGGAACCAGTCGGATCTCGTCCAGACAGATCGAATACAAATTACCCAGAAGAAGCGACCCCGACGACTCCGAGTAAGAAGATCTCAGACGGTTACTGGCAGAGGCTACGGAAACGGTGCCAGGTGGTGGACTTAGCGCTTCGCGAATTCAGATGTCTACGATCGCGGATCTGAAGAAATTCATTGTAAAATACGGAGTTTAAAAAAGGGACAGGAGCTGGATTAGAAAGGGCAATTCTACATTCCTATGGGACCAAGCTCCAGACGAAGCAGAGTGCCTAGTGGTTGGAGGTCTACTCACGGGTCCTGCACGGGACTGATATAACCAGATAAGTCGATCTACCCGCCGCTCGTGGAAGAGCCTTCTGAAGCGTTTTCTTGCGAAAAATGGGGACAATGGTATGTCGATTGATAGACATTACTACCATGCAAAAACGTGATCAGAACAAACGCCATTGGAATGTCTGTATCGTTTAAATATCGCGTCAATAAGAGCGAAGATACGGATTCAAGACGGATCGCGGAATGTACGTCGTGAACATGTGCAACATTTCGTCGGGATGATTGGCCATCGCGATTTGGCTAAACAGTTATTTTTGCTAAGGTTGGAAGATGCAAATGAGACTGTCGAGACGTTACGCCCTTTCTAGAGTACAAAAAACAGACTGGATCAATCATCTACAGGATCGAAAAAATTCTGATCAGGACCTACACCAGCGTTTCCTCCAACCCCGGTGAAGCCGGCTCGCACAGTAAGGGCCCTTCATACTGAATATCGAGGACAGTGGATCATTATCAGATCTCAGCGGATCGAACGGGGAAGAAAAACAACGGAATGTGTTTGCGGCCGCGACCTCAGATCAAATGAAGAATTTGGGAGATAAAGGGGCGGATCCGGGTGAGAAGCATCTGGAAGGCAGTGCGGATCGCGTCATGATGAAAAAAGCGTGTGTCCAATGTGGTTCGAAAAGGCAGGACGATCGTGGGTGATGGAAGATATTGACGTGCCAGAAGTGTTGCCGCAAAGGAAATCGTCGAGCAAGTGCCTAAACGTGTATGCATCTTGTGGAGGGAGACTTGACTGATGCAAATGCCCCTTGGAGTAATTCTACAATATTATTCGCTAGTGGTATGTGCCCAGCAAGCATGCCGGAATTTTCCCGCCCATGGTTGAGGAGATGTTAAACTAGGACGATCGCCAGCTTGACTCTAGTACGAACCGAACGCTCTAGGCTTTGCATTTATACATTTGTGGAAAGAAAAAGGAGAGATCAAGAGTTAACAACCTGGTCGCTCGGATCGCTAATATACGTGGTGGTTATACTTTGGTCTCTTCGATCTCAAGTGTGAAAAGAGTGGACGAAAATACTCGAAACAATGAAAATAGAACTCGATCTCGCCCCAGGGGAGTTGCGCGGGTATAGGAAGTATCACACTCCGTGGAAGTGTTTATCCAAGCTAAGGCTGTAGGCAAGATCAACAGCAAGAAAGCCACCATGTTGTTTGACTCCGGCGCGGTAGTATCAATCATAGACACTACCTTTGCTCGTAAGGTGAGATGTGTGGTTGACGAAAGTCGGACGCAGGAATGTATTGAGCTCGGGGAGAATGTCTGCATGACATTAAGACGAACTAAGATCAAGGTCACCTTGGCCGGATCGTTAGTTAACTACTTCGACGAATGGGTCGGGGATCAATCGATACAATAAATCATACTACGTATGTATATTATGGTTCTGGCAGGTATACGCTTCGATCTGGACAATGAATCACTATGTCTGCGGGACAAAGTCCAGATCATTTTGGCAGGACGAAGACCACCGTACAGATACAATGCATCGGCAGTAAACCTTACCGATCAGTATATTAGTATTTTAGCCGGCAAGTCGACCGAAGTTAGGATCGTGATTAATCCCCCGAGGCTCAAAATTTGGGTGAGAAGAGATGCGGTTTGTGCGCGAACGATGACTGCCGGATCGGGCAAGATTATGTTCTCGCAGCTCACAAACGTGGGTACGCACGATCTGGTGCTAAAATATGATGCTCCGCTGGCCTTGTGGATGACTGAGAACATGATACCTTGATCATCAGAACATGTGTCGGTTGGATCGAGATGGTATAACGAATACTAAACGTAAGCCTTTAAAGCTACGGCAGAGCGAGAAGCGGAGTAAACCGAAACATACGCGGGACCACTGGTAGATCATCCGGATTATACAAGTCCGATGCGAATTTGAACTCGACCTGAGAAAGCAAAAGACGTCAAGGACTTCGCTGAGATCGAAGCGAGATCTCAACCGGACTGTGGAGAGATAGAGGCGCGATCTTGTTCAAACTGTAACGTTAAGGTTGAGATTCATGAAGATTACGCTAAACAAGAAGAGTAATATGGTAGAGATAGGAGGTCTGTGAACGAGTCATGTGTGGTAAAATCTGTAAGCTAGGTCCCGGGACAATAAAGCGAAGAAGACGATGCTGAAGATCGTGGATTAATTGATTGAGAGCTTCTCGATCGATCTGATCAACTAGCGTAAGGAGCTGGCGTAGATTGATTGGTTCAGAGCTGCTCAATAGATCTGATCAACTAGCGCAAGGAGTCGGCGTATATTAATTGGTTGAGATCTGCTCGATCGATCTGATCAACTAGCACAAGGAGTCGACGTAGTTTGAGCGACGGAGACGCGAAGAAAGAAGAACCATGTTCGCTACCAGTGTATTGTCATGAAGGAGGTGAGTTATTCGCCGAAGATGTCGAAAAGAATATGGCGGTACTTCCAGAGGTAGCAACATCGTCGACAGAGATAACCATTGATAATGTCCAAGTTGGAGATCCTGGTGCTCCATTAACCGAAGGTCAATAGAGGTTGCGACAGTTAATATGGAAAAACAAGCATCTGTTGATTGTAAAAGGCAATGTTTTACCCCCGGCTGCACGCTGTGCTATATGCGATATCGATGTCGGTGATGCGAATCCAATCGCACAGCGTTTACGGCCGGTTGCACTCAAGTTTCGGGAGAAATTAGTAGACCTAATTGAGGTATTATTGTCGGCAAAAAATATTCGTCATTCGATGTCGCCATGGGCGTCGCCAATGGTCGTGATTATCGACAAAACGGCGAAGACATCAGGCTATGTATTGATTATAGGCGGGTGAATCAGCTAACTCGGCTGATGGTATACCCCATGCCGCTTTTCAGCGAGCTGCTGCAAGATATGGACAAGGAATTGTTGTATTGCTCCTTGGATATGGCTAGTGGATTTTGGGTGGTAGAAATGACCGAACGGGTCAGGATGATTTCTGCATTCATTATTTCTTCCGGTCTATTTAAGTGGTTAAGGATGCCGTCCGGATTGAAGAACGGTCAACAAATATACTAGCGACTGATCGATAACGCTTAGTATGGATATTCAGAGATTGGTGAGAACATGGAATCGACCACAACGGGTTAGCCTACGTTGACAAAAGTGTTTACGAAACGAGAACCAGACACACATCGATCGCCATCAGTGCTGGGCATACGATATTACATTACCGACATACTGATCTCATCTAGAACGTGGACTTCTCTATATTACATGGTGGAAAGATTGCTATCGGTGTGCGATCGATGGAATGTATCATTCAGCTGGGCAAAACGTTCTTGGGGACGGCGTGAAGTGGATTACCTGGTCCACCAAGTTTCAGAAACTGGGTTGGAAGCTCACCCTTACAATCTTGGGATGCTGGTAATTCATTCTTTCCGTACGTCGGTGCATTTTGTGCAGTCATTTTTGGGCACTCTGAACTATTATAGCAGAGTTTTATCGAAGCCTTTGCGAGATACGCATCAGTACAATACGAGTTGAGGAAAACCGTGTTTTTAGAGATCAGACAAATGGATGTCGGTGATACAACAAGCACAAAACCAATTAAAGAGGACCGCGATTCAAACGAAAGAACCTGGTGATAGAAGGCTACGATTGCATTAACCATACTGACGGCCAAGATCGCCATTACGCCGACCCTTAAGCACTTTGAATCCGATAGAATTCCACTGATCGTAGTGTATGCAAGCAAGTGGGCGGTATCGGCATAAATTCTGCAGTAATACGATGGTGTATATTGGCCGGTGACATTTGTGAGCCTCGCACTCAACCCTTATGAGATTAAAGATTTCATAGGGATAAATATGTGTTTTTTCTTGCTTATAATTCTAGATGTGTGCTACGTGATGTTGGTATCCCGAGAGATCAAATTCCTCACTCGATATTCAACCCTTGCTTGGTTGGTCCAATCTTTTGGTCTCAATGGGAGACTGGGGAGATAGGACGCATTGAGGTCGAATTGGAATTTGGAGATTGTGAGATGTGAGAATGGAGAGGATGAAATACTCGGTACCCTTGCGGCCAGTCTAATACCTCGATCCGAGATGGACGAGATGGTGATCGCTATCGCTTTAAAAAGGCAGTCAATACTGACTAACTCAATGCCACCGCCTATGGCGGAAGAAGGAGAGAGCTTCCTGGCAATCATTTTCGACGGATCAACTTTGTTTAAAAGAAAGAGCCGGGCGTACAGCGCGATCGTGTGGGAACTTCCATAATGGACTATTGTGGAAGATGCATCAGAATATGCGATAGATTTTTCAGGGAATGAAGCTGAAATCGCTGTCTTTTGCTGGGGCTCGGTCTGTTGGGTAGACAAACTTTATAACGCATCATCATATGTGGCTATTTAACTTGGTGATCCGTCTGATGCGGCGTAATGTCGATTGCAAGGCGCCGGGATTGCATCTGTTTAGACACAAGGCAATGCACAGTCTTCAGTCGCTATCATAGCACAAGGTCTTACATATGGAACGTAATGGAACCAAAGTGTAGATCGATTAGCGAGCCCAGCTTTGCAACATGAGACAGGTACGATCGTTACCTCTGACTCAGTGATACAAGAATTAATATAATTATATTATTTTTATGAATCGATCGTACCATATTGCTGCGATCACTCGATCAACGTTGCGAAGACGCAGGTAGCCCGAGGAGCTATGCAAAGAAGTGATACAACAGATTCGGATCGAGCGGATTAAAGAGGTGCAGGAGGAGGAAGGTTTGATCGCCAATGTAAAGACATGTCTATTTGGTGATGTATCCCAAATGAATGATGAACATGCGAAAACGTGTTCTCGGATTGCTCGAGACTATGCGATGGACGATAAATGGTTGCTATTATTTTGCCCACGATCGTCTGGGTCATTGGACGGTCGCACAGAGATGATCCGCTTCGTGCTACCTATATTGTTGCATCAATACTTTTTGCATCATTACCACACGAGTTTGGAAGAGGGCCATCACGGGATCGGGTCGACGTACCAGGGGTTTCTATTTAATTTTTTATTGAAGAGGTTTATTTCGGAGCGTCAAACAGTCAAACAGTATGTGGGCGAGTGTATGGATTGTAGTACTGTGAATGAACTTCTTTCGATCGCTGGAGGATCACCAGGCAATATGCAAGCCACGTGCCCGTTTCAAATGATTGCGACGGGTCACATATTCTCTCTTCCTAAGTCATTTAATAGGAAGACATAATTACTGTTGTGAAGAATCTATTCTCGGTATATGTGGTGGCTAAATCAAGCGCATCCAGAACGGCTCAATCGATTGCATAAGGATACGACGAATGTGTGTACCGGAGATTTGGAGCAAGTGAAGTAATACGGCATGACCGGGAACCTGAATTCATTTCAGATTTCTTCCGGGCACTGAACAAGATCGCTGGAGAGAAGCAACGTGCCACTATGAACCATCTCTCTCAAGCAAATGGTACAGCAGAACGCATGGTGCAGACTCTAACTCGAGCCATCAAGACATATGTTGCATAAGTAGATCAAAAGGATTAAGAGTAATACGCTGAGAGATTGACGTTTGCGATCAATACAGCCCATTATCGCATACGCGGAGATACTCCGTTTTACCTGATTTACGGATGGGATCCGAGATGGACGTCGGAGGCGACCTTACCGTCGGGAAGTACCAAGAAACGTGATTGTACCCAAGAAGATGGCGATACAATATTCAGCGTCAATACCATCAAGCTTGATCGAAGGTGAATGAGAGACTCAAGATCGCGATCCGTGATCGATCAGATCGACATAATGCCGATAACGATCCGCATAACATAGATTGTGGGACGCAAAAATGTCTCTACTTTTATAGAGTCAAAGACAAATACGCCCGCACGATCGTACGCATGGGGCATAGGCCGATTCGAGTGGCGGAACTCTGTGGAGACTGTGCGGTTCGATTAGAAATTGCACGAACGCCATACAGATTGTTTCCGGTTGTGCACGTCACCTTGTTAGAACGAGTGGCAAAATATCAGATCTGTTGAATAGTGGATTGATGGTTGACAGTGTAGATCGCGTCGATTTTGATGAATCCCTCTTGCTTGGGGATGGTTGAGAAATCGAATCGGACGCTGATGAATATGATGTGGAGGCGTTATTGGATGTACGATCGAGACGTACGACTCGTTATGGTTGATTACATAAACATTATATGGTGCGGTGGAAGGAGCACAGCAATCGGACATAAATCGACGAGCCCGATCTGAACTGCGGAGCGTTGCTTCAAGTGATTGATCGGGATCTTGTGAGTCGAAATTGTTTCGAAATGATGCAATCTCACAAGGTAGACATTGACAGCTATAAAATTGGGGCGATTGAGGTACAAGGAGGTTGTATGAGTAGGTGGATAGGAGATACATAATGTGAGTGGCGATTGTAGTTCGCGAAGATCCGATCACGGCTGATAAGCCGAATTAATAAGAAACGAAGCTAATTTTAAAGAAGAACAAAATAAAAAGAAAAGAAAACCAGAAAAAAAACAAAGTCTCTGACAGGAGGTACGATATACGAAGAGCCCTGGTAAATTCTAATTCTATAAAGACGAAAGTAGCAGAAAAATGAAAAGAGATGGGGGGCGATATCGTCTCAATACGATCGAGAACAGATCATGATGGAGAATCGTTAAAGAACGGAGGTGCCTTTGTAAATTGATACTACAAGAAAGATCATTACCGGCGATCGAGCGCGCGAGAGATAAAATGAGATGATCGATGTTGTAAGATTATTGTGATCGAGGATGCCCGATCACGAGGTAGCTGATCTTTTTCATAGACGGATATCAATCATCCAGATACGATCGCGGTCGAGGATTGTATGAAACAATAACGGTCCGATAGAATGGCCAAACAATTTGCGGCGATAACGACCAACGACGTTTTAAACGGAAGAAGACCGTGGAGTCAGTTGCGGTGATCTACTTCATCAATATCAGTAAAGGAAACGATCAAGATCAACACCGATAAGTGCAAACAGCTTGCGAGTCGAATGCCATCAAGAAGAACGATTTTAAGGAGCCTGGTAGGGTTCAAAGACAGTCCACCCATCCTCCACATGGGATCATGGTCGAGGATTGTGGGGTACAGACCAGTCTACCCATCGTCCAGACGAGATCCGAACCGACGAGGGGGGATTGTAAGACCCGCTCATCATGGAATGATAGACGACCAACAAGAACACATACGGCGGCCCACACAAGCACGGGTATTGTAGGTGTCGATCCGATGTGACATGAACAGACATGGTGTAGCTCTGAAGAGGTCTGAAGGTTCACACCGCCGACAAGATATAGAGGATGCACAGCGAGATCGACACCGTTTGTCGTCTAACGGTCCAGGGGACGATTGTGGTAAAGTGATCACGAGATTTCACAGTTGCGATGGGCGTGAGAGCCTATAGATTGCACGGAGGCAATTGAATGCGAATGTTTAATGATTATAGGATACTAGCTGGGACGGGTGGCTCACGGCCGGTTTATCGAATGCATTAGATCGTGGGGTCGCGTATGACAAGGGTGGTATATGAGGGGATGCTGAAAGGGCACGCAAGCAAAATAAGAATCCCGATCCGATCTCTCAATGTCGATCTGAGCTCTCCATCTGATCTCTCGCCCTCTCGATCTATGGCATACCGGTCAGGTGTGGGTCACGCTAATGTTCCAGAGAGAGCGCTATTTGGTGTAAGCCACATAGGTGCTAGAGGACGATCTTTGGGAGAGGGAGACACGCGGTTTCGAAATCCAGGATACAGATAGGGTTAGCAATGCGCTAGTAATTTTGGGATTGATTGGACAACATTACACAGAGTTCAATTTGCTCATAAGTACACGTGTCGACTTTTCTTCTGGGTTGGATTATTGGCAACCTGACGTCGAGAAAGCCGCATACTTAAAGCAAGTGATATCCCTGGATTGTTTGGCCAGGTATTGAGAACCCTCAACAATAACTTTAACTGCGATCGAACGCAGCAGACAAGTACAGACAGAGAGTGCAAAATCGCGATACGGCTCAGGTGGTCTGAAGGCTCACGGATCAAGCGCCAACTTTGGACAAGGCTATCTCGTAGAGATTAAGGCGGCTCACATCGAGCGTCTTACAAGTACATCCGTTCTCGTGTAGAGATTTTCACGCCACTTCACCAATCCCCACCCCGGTCAAACTCGGCCTTGGCTCGAGTCCACCAGAAATAGTGCAACCCGCACCACCGACGGGTACACAAGGTGAGCAAAGTATACATCACGGAATCGGAGAACCCTCTCCGTTGGTAGGTTGTCCTGGAGCCAGTGGAGAGTTGGGATCGACTTTTCAAAATAGCGATCATCACTTAAATAAACTGATATTGCCGGATGAAGTGAGAATATATCTGGGAGGAAGCATACCTCGGTACGGATCGTCCATGTAGCCGATGACAATCCCAGAACAGGATGTGGTTCGACCGGTCTGTAGATCGGCTAAGCAAAGGATCGGTAATATCCAGTTTGATGCGAAGCTGTGGGTGAGTCGCCATCCGAGTTGGCTACCCATCGTCAATACAGGGATTGGTCGGGTCTGTTTTTGCATCTGACAAATCTCAGCGATAAGAAAGTGACAGTCGACCACAGAACGGTTTGAGGCTAAGGTGTGGCTGCTAATATGGTGCCTTATTACTCAGAGTACGTCTCAGTAGGACCGCGACGGTACAATGGGCGGCAGACTGTAGCATTTAAAGCGACAACACAAAGAGAGGGAGAAGTACCGTAATATTACGTTGGACCTCTTGTGGATCACCCACTCATACCCTTCGCCAAAGAAGATTTTAAGCCAACCGAAAGGGAAAAATGGAGCAACAGACAGCCCGATCGAAGACGAGGAAATCGTTCCACGTTTATCGCCACTACCATGTGTTGTTAGCACGATTGAGGAGAAGAGAGGAGGGGGTCGAGCACCCGAGGGGCCAAGTGAAGGAAGCGAAATAATTAGGGAAAGCAATACTAATAGAGCGCAGGACGGATCGCGTGATGTGATCGATGACCTACAAGTTAATGAACATTCAGCAAGCCCACTTCCTGTGGTTAACATACTTCACGAACATACGACGAAAGACGGAGCAGATAATAGGTTTAGAATGAGATCGACCTGTCACCAGAGGTAACTTGTGATGCAGAAACATGTCCTGAGGATGTAAAAACCGAGGAAGAGCCGGATGTATCTACCTATCGTCGTGAAAGTGGGGAGCTGTATGCCGAAGATGTGGATCAGCATACGGAGGCATTGCCTGACATTGTTAGGCCTACTGCCGATGCTACGATTGGCGGTATTCAGGTGGGCGATCCGGACGTACCACTGAATCGAGATCAGGAACGATTAAGAAAAACGATCTGAAGAAACAAGCACCTTCTTATTGGTGACGGAAACGCACTCATTTCCATCCGCACGAGCGGCGATATGCGATATTGATGTGTGAGGAGCGAGCCCGGTCGCGCAGAGAGTACGGCCAGTAGCGCCCAAGTTTCGTGAGAAACTAGCGGATTTGATCAAATGACTACTACCCGACAAGATTATTTGACGTTGCACATCTCCATGACTTCACCGATCGTCGTAATCATCAAGAAGAGTGGCGAAGACCTTCGATTCTGTATCGATTATCATCGACTGGTAAACCAGCTGACGAGGCTGATGGTATATCCAATGCCTTTGATCAGTGAACCTTTGCAAGACATGAAAAAAGCGATGTGGTACTGCTCGCTGGATATGCCAAGCGGGTTATATATAATGTAGATGACAGAGCGAGCAAGAAGTATTTCTGCATTCATTGAACCGTCAGGCTTGTCCGAGTGGCTTAGGATGTCGTTTAACTTAAAAATTGCTCGGCAGATTTACCAACGCCTGTTCGACAATACAATGTATGCCTATTTGTAGATCGGGGCAATTCAGATGCCTCCTCTATGGAATCGTCTAAACGAACCGATAAGTTCACAGAAGAAAAATCGTGCACGGTCGGACACCTTATGCGCTGGGTCGGAGATCGTACAACGATGACATACCAATTCCAGCTACATCGTGGACCGCGTTGTACTACAAGGGAGAGGGATTGCTACGGGTATGCGACAAGTGGAACTTGTCGATCAATCTGACCAAAAGGCTTTGGGGACGGCGCAAAGTGGATTATCTCGGTCATCAAGTATCACTCGCGGGATCGAAAGCCCACCCGAAGGATCTCGGATCGCTGGTTAATATTCCGTTTCCTCGAACTCTGCGGTCGATGCAGTATTTTTAGGAAGCTTGAATTTCTATAGCCAATTCATTGGAAGACTTTGCAGTATAGCGTCAGTGCTGTATGAATTACGCGAAGCTAATATTTACGAGGTCCGACGCATGGATAAGACGGAATCGCCTACACGGAATGGAAAAAGGTTTGACGATCGGAAGTGTCAAGTAGATAGCGATCCAGATCGTATCGGTGTAACAGGGGGCGATCTCGAGTTTTCCTGCGTTACTGGGGCGATCTGACCTCAACAGACAGAAGTCGCTGGGAGAAAGCGATGATTTCGGTCACCATGTTGAAGTATAAGGTCGCTAAGACTCCGATTCTTAAACACATCGATCTGGATCGTCTCCTGTGATTGTGCCTATGCTAGTAAATGTGCAGTATCTGCAGCTTTGCTACAATAACATGATGGAATATAATGGTCCATAACGTTCACAAGACGAACGCTAAAACACAACGCGATAGAACTACGGATAGGTGAAAAACGAAGTTTTAGCTCTACTTTGCATCCTGGGTATTAGCTACAATATGTTGGTCTCATGCGAGATCAAGGTGTTCATACGTCATCCGACGTTGGCCTGTATGGTACAATCTTCCGGTCTGAACAAGAGGCTAGGGAAATGAGCAGCGTTTTGATCGAAATGGACGCTAGCGATCAAGAAGTGTCTAATACGGGAAGATAAAATACTTAGTACACTCGCCGCCAGAATAATCCCGCGCAAAGAGGTTGACGAAATGTTATACGCGATCTTCCCTAAGAAACAGCCGAAACAAACTTTAAGTTATCCCACCACCAACGGTGGAGGAGGGTGAAAGTCTTTGGGTGGTCAATTTCGATGAATAGGCCCAGACCAAACAAAAAAGTGGGGCATATATCGCAATACTATGGAAGCTACCAGTATGGAAGATAATGACCGCTGCAGACAAATGTGCGACGGACTTGCCAGCAATAGAGGCTGATTTACAAGGATTGATACTAGGTTTCGATCTCTTGGCCGATCAAAAGCGGATGCGTATCATTATTTGTGTCGGTTTTAACTTAGTGATCAGGCAGATACGTGAATTAATCGATTGCAAAGCGCCCGGATCGTCGTTCTTACGTTAAAAGGCTATGGAGAAACTCCGACCGTGGCCGTACGACGAGTTTCTACATTTAAAGAGAGAATGGAACTCGAAGTGCTGACCGACTGGCAAGCAAAGCTTGGCAAAAGGAGCAGGGAAAGATCTCATTATATGACCAGGATCGTCATGATTCAAGTTCGTTGAACCGGTTGGATGAGTGGTTGACACCCTAAAGTGTCCATCAAGCCGTGAAATTATTTTCCCTCACCAGGTCAGCCGTAAGAGTACGGCGATCGCCTGAAGTGCTGCAAGAGGAATTGGTTCGGCAGGTCAGAATCGAGAGAACGAAGCAAACACTGGAAGAGGGGAGTTATATCGCCAACCTGAAGGATATACCGATCGGGGACATAACAAATTTGAGTATTGAAGAGGCAAAGCTATGTGCTTGGATCGCGTCCGAATATAAGGTAGACCAAAGAAAACTATTTTTTTCTGCCCATAATCAACAGAAGATCGAGACCGCCGCGTGGAGTTGGTTCGTTTGGTGATACCAGAACTGCTGCAGCAAGAATTCCTACATGACTACCACACAAGTCTGTAGGGCGGCCGCCAAGGAATAGGTAGAACAAACCAACAAATCGGGTCTAACTTTCACTGGTGAAGTATCTGTCCGAGCGTCTAGCGTTACGTGGGATAATGTGTTGATTGTACGACGGAAAAGAAAAACCTGTTCTTCGCGGCGAATCTTCGGGGAATGTCCAAGCCACCTCTTCTTTTAAATAATCGCGATGGATTACATACCGTAACTACCGCGATCAATTCAATGGAAAGTCCGAGTTGTTGTTGTGGGTGGATATGTTCTCAGGGTCGTGACCGCCAAGGCAAGTTATTCTAGAACGGCACAAACGATCACTGAGAGTTATATAAAGTGTGTATTTTGCAGATATAGGGCTAGTGAAGCGATAAGCCATGATCGAGAGCCAGATTTCATGTCCGACTTCTTCCGAGCGTTCAATCGTATCGCGGGGCAGAAAGAATGTATAATAATGGCGCAGCGACTCTAAGCATCTGAAAGATCAAATTAAATTGTGGAAACACTGACGGGAGGTTTAAAAATGTAAGTCACGGATACAAATCAGAAGGATTGGGACAATTACGCCACTAGGTTAACGTTTGCTATAAATACGGCACAGGATCGTGTACGAGGAGATACCACATTCTACCTGATCCACGGTTGGGATCCGCGATCGACGCTGGAAGCGACTTTGCCATTGGGTAGGACCAAAAGACGGGATCACGAACCACGAAGATGGCAAAACCATGTACAATGTCAATATCAACGAGCGAGACAAGTCGTAAACGATCGACTACGGATCGCGATCGAGGACCGGGCCGATCGAAGTCATACAGAGGAAGAATCACACGAGATCGAGGTTGGATTGCAAGTATGGCTATATTTGGATCGGGTGAATGAAGGATGTGCCCGAAATTTGGCACACATGTGGCATGGGTCATTCCAGGCAAGAAACATTTGCGGAAGACACGCAATGCGGTTGGAAGTTTCGGGTACTCCGTACGATTATTCCCGTTGGTATATGTACCCAATCTTAAGCGGGTGAAGAACTTTCGCGACCAGCCAGAACACCAGCTGAGTGTTGGGGAGGCTTATCGCCTGGATTTTAATGAATTCCTGCTGCCTGAAGACACCTGGGAACGCACACTAATGTGAAGATGGATTTAAATCGAGCAGATAACGGATGTGAGATTCGGCAAAAAGACCCGTTTCGGAAGAGTCCAGCGTCAGTATTTAGAGCAAAGGAAGGGATCCGTTGATCCGACATAATAGACGAGGTAGACTTAAACTGTGGAGCCTTGCTTGAGCAGGTAAATCGCAATCGAGGGTAAGCAAGAATCGCTTTGATGAGATGCGATTTCATGAAGAAGTAATGAATGTATAGCCGATGTATCCAATTGGGAGCTGGCCTGCAAGAAGGTTTCAGTAGGATGAACAGGGAGAGGGGTATTGTGTGGCGATCTTGGGTATCGAAACCCGATCGCAGTGGATATATATGAAAATGCAAAATAATATTTATGTGACGATCGACGAAGAATAAAACGATGAAGACCGAATAATGATTATATGAAATGACTGCCGGATCGCTATGGACTCCTTCAGGAAAAGCTTACCGGACAGGCGGGCGATCGATGACCCTGGGTGATCCTCAATGCGGGATCGACACTGATTTCGCCACGGTTAAGATGAATACAAACGCAACAACGCTGATATCAGGTTAACGTATGTCATTCTGTAAATTGCCAAAACCCAGATACCACGGGCGCATCTCGTCCGGCGACGGGAGATGCATGATGAAGGGGTCCAGGAATAAGTTCAGGTCAGAGTGTCCGTCGGTCATCTCCTGATGGATGAAGCGCAGCACTGTCTTTTACCTGGGTCCGGATCGCGATCGCCTCTGTTAACGATGTCAGCGCCAGCTTCGGATCGCGTTCTTTTTGTTCGATTGGAAGGTGCAAGGCGTGGGTTGCTTCCCACAGAGCCTGCCGGTACCGCGTTTTAAACTCGCAAGATAATTTCGAAAAATCGACAAACCAACCAGTCGCGCGAAAAATGACAGGGGGTACTTGGCCTCGGTAATGACTCGAAGGCTCCAGCTGGTATAGAGCCAACACTTGTGCCGAGGTGACCAAACTTTGGATCCACTAAGATTTAGGCGGCTAAGTATTGTACCGGTAGAGCAGTGGAGACCGAGAAGCATACCCATTCGGCCGCTTCAGAGGCTTGAACAGGATATCCACATCCAGCTCCGCTACGCAAGTCAAGCTGACACGACGGGCCTAACACCGGTATACTTGGAGGTGGGATCTGGGTACCCGATCGCGATATCTGGGAAACTATTGATCGCAGGGCACTCGGGTCGGAGCCAAACTATCGTATTCGGCTAACAAGAACAAATAATTCTTGGCATTTTGCGCGCCACAAGGCATGCTGACTGATCCGAGAGCCAATCAACGCTTTGCTAAAGAGGTCCAATTTCGAGACTGGACTCAACGCAGTCTTTGCAGGTCCCCTCGATGGTGGGGGCGATCCTGACTTGGTACTGGGAGGGTCCACGAAGATCAGCGCATGAGTCGATTATGCAGGAGGCAAAGCGTTGCTCGACGATACCCCGGCGCCGCAGCGAAGAACGCTGTCCAGGCATGCCGGCTAGTACATCTTCCTCGGAAGGGTTAGATGGATCCACCTTCGAGACAGACGGACTGCCTGCACCCAATGTTTGGGCCCGCTTGAATCCTGCTTGGGAGGCGTACCGGGGTTTAACCGCGATTCCCTTTTTTGAAGAAGCCCGTAAAGATTCTGATGCAGCTTTAGATTAACTGGGGCGAGCCGATACGGAAGATTGCGTATATACGGAGGGTGTTTCAGAGGATTCGAAAGCGTTCGTAGATCGCACTGGTCTAGTGGGTCGCATGTAATCATTAGCTGGTTTGATAGGTGTCATAATCACCAGCAATACTCCGGATTGTGTCGACTTGGCTGCGCGGAGAGGCTTGATCGAAAGGCCGTTTTCAGTCGGTATGGATTGCGGGATGTTTTGAGGTGTGGGTGAGGTAGTAGACGGGACCCTAAGGGAAGGTAAAGAGTTTTGAAAGCCAACTGAGCCAAGTGGGTCCGAATAAAGTCACAATCACGAAAAGACAAGAGAAAACTCTGTATACAGTCCAATACCTGACCGCGAAGGCGATCAATCTTGGCTTCGCGTTCTGCGAGGTCCGATATCAGCCGCTGGAACTCTGCTTAAACGCGCTCACGTTCGAGAAGGTGGCCTTGGCGGGACTTAAACAAGTCTTCCAACGCTGTTTTGGCCACTCCAAGTATCGTTTCGACCTCGCTCGAACGTTTACCATACTTAGACGTCTTGTCATTGCAGCTTAGAAATCGCCGCCAGAGATAGGTTCCACGAGAATTAGACGCGAGGTTACGTTTTCACTAGCTATTAAGAGTAAACAAATTTGCGAATCGGCCGATCCTTTTCAAGTTGCAAGGCCACGTTTGCTTAAAAATAAGTAACCTTCGATTTCTAAAATTTTCCACTTTGACTCGCTCGTCTTCCCAGCAACACTTGGAAAATACTTAACCTCTGCATCAAATCCTATATATCGCTCCAAAGCCGGATCTAGCGCGTCTTGATCAACCACGCCAAAGCGCGGGCTAATCTCGACGTAGGTTTCTATTTCGCCACGGAACCGGTCGATCTACAACTTCAGGTAGTAAACCTCTTCCTCCAAGGAGTGGTAGTCACTCACAACCGCTGTGTAGTATCGTACTTAGTCAACTCTGTTCACTCACAGTCTTAACGTACAAACACAACAATTGCCGAGTTCAGTCGGCGATACGGGCTGGTACGCTGGAATAAATACGTACGCGGTTTTCCACTTTCGATTCAGTTGTGGCTTTCGCCTAACTGATTCCTTACAAATAATCCTCCAGAGGCCTGCCTGAGATCAGCAGCCTCTAAACCTCCCTCTTCCTGTGACTTCACACCAACGGGTGGAAGCTGACACAGTGTGCGCTTTTACAGGTTACAGGGCTCAGTGTACGCCCGACTAGAAGATTTCAGGTGCCTTCGGCTGAAGCCCACCGGCTCGTCCCTAAGCCAAGTCCTTGGATAACGGGACCTCTCCACATCGTCGTTGACGAGACCCACAACGGGACTATATTGAGGTTTACTGGCTCGTTGACGACGAGATTTGATCATTTGCTTGTAGAAAGCGTTGTCAACCCGGGGCTATTTGAATTCTTGGCGCCACCATTCTATATCTCTACAAGCTATGCCTCGCAAGTTTCGACGGCAGGCAGATTCTAGGACAAGCAAGGGCTTTACTAAAGTGTACGTGCGCTTTGGACTTCGAAAATTCTGCATTATTATGGTTTGTCGCTTTTGCTATATTGCAAATTCGAATCGAATTGGTTTCTGTCATTCACTAGTTCTAATACAAATAAGTGATGAACCTGTCGTTGAATCTTTTCGCATTCTGCACTTTACACAGAGTTCGCCTGCACCCAAGTCGCTGACATCCGAGTCGTCCGAAGATTGAGCAGCCGACACCCGAGCCGCTGACACTTGAGTCGCCGACACTCAAGTGACCGTCACTCGAGTTGCCGACACTTCGGTCGCCAACCGTTAAGTCACCGGCTCTCGATTTGCTTAACCCCACACTGTTATCAAGAGCTCAAATTCCCAACATACAACTGCCCCAGTCGCGATACGAAAATAACGGGCTAGTTTATTAACCATTCTATTCGTTTTTACTTCTGTTCGCTATTCTAGACCATTCTCGCTGTAATATGTTACGGACCGCCATGAAGCTGCTCTCCTTATTTATCGTTGTGGCTGTTAACTTGTGATATGCTCGGTAATATATTTATTGCTATCTATTTCAGTCGGTTGACAACCCACCATCGAAGATTCAGAAGACACGACTTGGACCTGATCCTTCGTCGACATCCACACTTGCTTCGTCCGCTCGGTCGGTGGTCGGCAGAGCAACTTGTGACCAGAGACTATTGGCATCGTCAACTACATCCATGGTGAAATCGTCGAGCCTCGATGATGTACTTCAACCGTTGTCGATACCGGCTTCTTGTGAATCTTCTGTGTCTGTCAACTTACCTGACGGCTCCGACCAGGACGCGTCGTTAATTGACCGAGGATTTGAATCATCGCGGGACACTCTGTATCTTCGTCGCCTCATCTCGAGCATCGAAGATCGCATGCAGCGTCACGAAGTCGGATTAATCCTAGTGATAGTGACCTTGATGGAATATCCTCGCCCACTTCTCAACACGTCGTTGAGACAATTGTTCCTTCGAGTGCTCACGCTAAATGCCTTGAACTCGTTGATGACCGCTGACATTGCTTCTGTCGTCGACGACTACGCAGATATCGAGGCCTCGTACGTGGCTCTTTTCTATTCCCACCGAGACAATGATACTCTCCATCGGCGGATGCAAGCTGCCGTCTTGGAATCAGTGGACTTGCAGCACCGCTTGTCGACGACTGAGAAAGAGTCCCAGACCTGGATGTCCGCTACTCTCCAGACAATCGAGTTGATCGACTCATTTCACAAGTCGATATACGCTTTCGAATTGTCCGCATACCAGACAGCTGAGCATCGGGATGATATTCTTGCTTCGGCCGCGCGTATGATTGCTGATCTTTCTGCTGGCATAGCGGCCCTTGATCGTATCATTAATCTGTTACGTGCGGCCTCGCCAAAGCGGAAGCTCGTCACACCACTGTACAATGTGTTGCTGCTGGATACTTCCGGCAGCTTCAGGACGCAACGATGGCGTTGTGCAACGAAGACAGTCATGCGCTTCAAATCATGCGACGCACACTTGGTAGTCAACAACCGGTCATCTGACAACGAAATGAGCTACTGCGACGTGTAACTATCCAGTTTCTGCTGTATCCAAAACCTTGGGATGGCTGCAGACGTTGGCGTGGACGTTCTTGGATTAAATACTTAAGATATGGACATCAAATTCCCGATTGTGTCGACTTTTGGCGACTCGATTTTAGGACGTCATTTAGTTAGATAGGTGGACGACATTTTAAAACATGTTTTTGGGCTCAAGCCTTCGTCTGCTGCTTCCATCACACTAGCGTTGGCTCGGGCGACCTTGATAAATCCGCCGGGTCCTGTATCTTCTCTGACATCTTTGTAATGCTTGGCTTCTAGGTCTGGATGGCAAACAATATTATTTTTATCTTCTTCCGTGACTACCGTGCCTTAGACTTCTTTGTTGTCGACAACTGTGATTGTCGGCATAATAACTTCGATGTCGACTACTATGACTGTAGGCTTAGCGTCTTCGTCGTCGACTAACGTGACTGTCGTTAAGGCGTACTCGTCGGTATTTTTCTCTTGCTATAGTGATGAGACGAATAGCTGCGTTTTGTTTTGATTGGTTTTTCAATGTAAGTTCGAATCCAGATCCGTCTCTCTGGTCGGCTTGATCATCTACGGCTTGGTCGATGTCGGCGGGTGCCAGCGTATCGTCGCCTGATTTGATTCCATCTTAGCAGGCAAAATTATTGGCTCATAGGCTTTGGACTTCGTCTCGGACTGAGCCGAATTCTTCAATTGCATCAACGCTTTCATCCAATGATAAAGTTCATCAGGTTGTTTCTTATTCCCGGGCGACCGTGATTCTCCCTGTGACGCCCATTTCCGCACCTAAGTTTGTGAACCCCGCTAAAGAGTTGGCTTATCGACCACTTCGAAGTCTCAGCGTCTGGGGATATCAGCGGACAGTAGTTCTACCATGCAATCCCACGTTACTCCCGATCTCACTCGACATGCGTCGGTATCGGTAGTTCCACCGGCCAAATAGCGTAGAAAGGTGGGTGCAGTCCGTTCTCGAGTCCTAAAAGCTTAACCACGTCATCCCAGAAGGTCATTTCCACATAACTTTTGCACAAACGAGGAATTTTAAGGTGGCCAATATACCTGCTGCCCCAACCGCATCACTTACCAGTATTAGAACTCGCCCGGCTTCCGCATCTGTGTCCGTTCCAACACCCGCTATTGCTCCTGTACCGCCGGTACAAATTAAAGCTACTCCATTCCTAACTCTTGGTAAGTCATTGCGACCACTTCGTCAAGTGAAGCCGTATCGGACGTGGTGTCATCGACGTTAACGATCGCCGTCGTTGTTTCTGCTGGTGCGTCTTCCGTCGTCCCCACTAGTCGGTCGTCGGCTAGTTCGTCACATAAAAAGAAGGGTATCCTACTTACGTCACCCTACTCAGTTCCTGTCTAGACTTCTCGGAGAGCGTCCATGCTGTCTTGACTAGCGCGTCTCTCATTAGCTCATAGAAAAAGAATCCAAACACTCTCGTCATGCCGTCAAAATCGTCCGTTGTTACCAATGCTATCGACTACTCAACTGCTTCCGCCGGTGGACGACTAAATATTTCACCGAAGAATAAACAACGGACTAAGCGGTCCACAGCCAGCTTCGGACAGTTGTCAACTACTATAGGGATGGATTCTTCTTCGTCGAAGTCACCACGTGTATTGAAATCCAAGTGGTACCGATTCGAGTCTATGTCACCACCAGAGTCTACTGCTATTATTGATTTACCTGATCCATTGGCGGCCCCGCACTCTCTTCTTCGTTCTCGTGCGGGTCAAGTTGTCGCTAGCGAATTGAGGTTTGCTACTGCTATGCAAGGGATTCGTGAAATCCTTTTATAATTGGCCAGCTCCTGCTGGTTGCGAATCGCGTCGGCTTGGCCCCCATTCGACAGGTATCTTTAATATTGAAGTCCTTCGTCACACCTACATCCGTTTCACTTGCAAAGCTTATCGCGTTCGCTGACGTGTATGATCCATCGCATCCGGGTCAGCGTACGCGGGCGTTATTTCCATCGCAGCCGGTGTTTATGAGTACGTCCAATCTTGGTAACGCTCAAAATCGGCCCCACTGCCCTCCCCGTTCTTCTCATTCTAGGTCTCTTCTGATTTGGTAACTGACGCGAAGGTCAAGTTTTGAGGAGATAATCGCGATCCAGAACTGTCTTCCCGTACCGCGGACCCCTCGAAATGTTTTGTGGCGTTGTAAGAGCATACGCATTGGATCTAGGAGTCAAGTATTCTTCTGGTCATGCACCCCAAAAAAAACTTCTCGCTCGACTGAAGTCTTGTTCCGATTTTATGCAGCTTCGGTTGATTATGATACCGCGCCCAAACACCGTGGGTACCTTCTTCGGAAGGTTGCAAAGAAATTGAGCATTGAACTGCAAGATGCGGCGTCTGAGAATTCTTCTTGTGGACCCCCACCCTTGCTTGACCCGTAACCTTTCTTGAAGCCGTCAGTGCCTGTGCACCCAATTGTGAGTTATTCCTGGGTTCTCGAGGGTTTCGACTGAATCAACATACTACAATCGCTTGAACAAGTTGAACCATGTCGTGTTTGGTATCTGACACGCCTATTAAATCACCCGTATGACACATGTTTCCGTTTCTGCAATCAAAGGTTATCTGTCTTCGCTCCAGTCCGTACATCCAAAAGAGAAGTGGAATCATTCATCGTCGAGGATGTCAACGCAGGCTAGCTTTTTTGCGGTCGTCGATTCCTCTGCCTCCTGTCCCGATAATCACAATGGTAAGCAGATTTTTATCGACGCTTCTGACTGTGTCCTCACGAGGTCTCTTTGTAACAAGGCACACCCTTGCGTGAACTTAATGCAAGGGTTTCGGTGCGCCCGACAGACGTATACGAGGAAAACGAGGAAGCGTAGATAAGGGAAAAGTAAAACTGTTGTATTAATATAATTAAGTCTTTTGTTACTGTCTCTCTGTTTACCCTGACTTAATTATGTTAATTTGACTGAGTGTATGGTGACGTCTTGTCACAACTCATTGCGCGCGTCCTGCGGCGATTGGTGGGTTTATATCGTCAAGATATCAACCAATGAGCAGACCCTTTGGTCGCTTGACCAATATTACCACTATCGGTAATATTGTTCAAAGAATATTTAACTTAATATCATTAATTGTCATTGTTTCTTTTAAAGTGACAATTCCATGTAACGGGCTGCCCCGTTACACTCTTTGTACTTCAAGCTCGTCCGTCACTGTCATTTAGTCGCTTCTGTTTTTCTCGTACTTAAATCTCGCTAAACAATATATTTGTCTTCATGCATCAACAAAGCTTTAAGCAGTAACTTTACTTCTCCTTCTGCCTGTTATTCTTCACACAATGAGAACACGCGTGGTGCGGGTCTCTTTACCTTTCGTCTTCGCACTATTTGCAGACGTTTCTTTCTTTTCCTCTCGGCTCAATTAGTCTAACAATAAACCTCCACATGACAAGGTGGTAAATGGATCCCTTGTGGGTTCATCATACTCCATCCATTTGACGAAGAACTTTCTCTTGCTTCTTTCAGTGGTCGTCACATTGACGTGTCATCGTCGAGTATGGTATGACTTTGTATTGATCACTAGGGTTGTCGAGCATTCAGCTGTCTTTCCTTATAAATTCGTCAAAATCTAGTCGACCAGTGTCATTAAGTCCAAGCACAAACTTTGTTGTTGGACGTGCCACTTGTCTTGTCACCTTTTTAAAGCGCGATAAGTGTACCGCAGAGTAGGATTGATATTCACTTCTATCTGGCAACTTTAGCTTAAAGCGAGCTCCTCGATCTGTTTCTTGACTCGGATAAAACGATGCATGTAACGGGGCACACCCTTGCGTAACTTAACGCAAGGGATTTGGGTGCCCCGACGGACGTACACGTGGCAAGCGAGGAAGCGTAGGTAGGGTAAAAGTAGAACTGTTATATTAATAAATTAAGTCTTTAAACTACTGTCTCTTCTTTTGACTTAATTCAATTATACTAATATAACTGCATGTATGGTGACGTCTCGTCACCACTCATTGCGCGCGTCTTGCGGCGATTGGTGGGTTGATATCATCACGATATCAACCAATGAACAGACCCTTTGGTTGACCCTTCAATATCACCACTTTGGTGATATTGTTTTAAAGAATATCCAACTTTATATTCTTTATTGTCACTTTCCTTAAAGTGACAATTTCATGTAACGGGCTGCCCCGTTACAATGCACCTGTGTGCTAGCTTCGCTTTAGTCCAGGCTTCACCTTATCCATGACTAGCCTCACTCAACCTCCTATATTTGTCGTAGCAATATATGTCCTTATTGTCTTCGTGTTTTGAACTCTGTTGTCACCTACTCGTGTAGCTCAATATATTAGCGCCTCTTCCATCTTGTTTAGTACCGTGTACGGAGTTCTTTGACTCTGCTCGTCGCCAATATTGACTTAGAAGCTCGTTATGTTCACGAGCTCTTCGTGATTTCTCTCTCACTTGGTACTCCTTTGCTAGTCGTAGTACTACTTCTTTCTGATTGTTAGACCCGCGATCCCACAGGACTGGATTAGTCGAGTCCATCGCCCTATTGTTCCCCGGCTTGGCGAGTTGTCTTGACCTTGTCATAGATTTCAATGTGTATTGAGGATTACAACGGTGTACCAAATAGAACGGCGTCTCTTTTCTTGTCAAGTAATTTGGGTTGTTGACGGCGTGAAATAGATTTACTGCAATGTCGTCCCAATAGCTCTTTAAGTGGATCTTACACATATAGTCGCACGTCTGTATCATTAAATCCACAATCCGCTCTTGTTGCCAGTTTGCTTGTGGACGATAACTAAAAGTGGAGCTTGATATGGCTTGTATCATTTCAGCAAACGCTTCGAAGACCTCGCACATAAAAATGGGATCTCTGTCGCGACGAATGAGACACGATACAACGGAGTGAATGAAGATATTCTTTACAAACGCTATCGATACCTCCAAAGCGACGTATCGTTCATTGGCTTAGCTATCACAAATCCAGCAAAATGGCTATCGAACAGTAACAGTGCCGTAAATTCTCGCCGAGTCTTTCGAAGTGGAACGACGAAGCCCATTGACACCACCAGAAATGGTCGCTCGGAGACCATATTGCCCGGTAATTACTCTAGATTAACAGTCTGCATTTGCTAGCACTGCAATACTCACAAGTCTTTACATGTCTTGCAAAATCTACATAAAACGCGTTCCAGTTTTACCAACTTTTGACTATATTCAATGTCCGCACAATTCTTTGTCGACCGTCTTCTATCGAGTCATGACAATTTCGCAGGATTTCGTCGACTCGTGTTGTTGAGATAACGAGTCGCAGTTTGGTGTCGTTTTCTTGCATCTCTCTTAATTTTGGAGCCGTACCACGTAATAGAGTAGCCCGTTACGATTCAACACGAATCGATCAGCAATTCGTCCAACTTCGATAGATTGATGATGTGTTGATTTGTCGAATTAACCCCTAGATACGACTTCAAACCTACCCACTTTGTCTCTTTATCTTGTGAGGTTGATATCCGTTCTCTCCGTTCATTTAAGACTGTTTCTGGGTCAATATCCTCCGCATTTGATGACGCTCGAATGTCGGAATTCGATCGATTTAGTGCCTGCCGAACACACTTCTCGTGC
Organism: Hyaloperonospora brassicae; assembly: GCA_947650285.1. Lineage (NCBI taxonomy): Eukaryota > Oomycota > Peronosporomycetes > Peronosporales > Peronosporaceae > Hyaloperonospora > Hyaloperonospora brassicae. Next base: position 21,980 of record CANTFL010001051.1, on the reverse strand, counting down.
TCTTATATTTACCGACACTTTTACCCCTCGCTGCCGATCCTTTATTTCTCAGCTGGTCAAGAAATCGCACACGATGTTTCATACTCCGTGTAATCGCAAAGACCGGTGGCATTCCTATGCTGGCCTTTACCGGTTTGATGTCCCAACCAACTTATTAGTATCCAAGCCAACCTTAGTAGCTCCTCATAACGTTACGTCCTAGGAGTATATTCTCAGTCCTGGCTTCCAGTGCTTCCGTGGCCGAAACGGTGTCGGCCCAGTTTTACAACAAATAACGTGCAAGTATCGTACAAAAATGATCATTTTAGGTACTTCCTCATTCCGTATCAGTAACATTTCTCGTGCGATTTGTTTGCGCGCGATCGCTTTCATTGCTTGCTGGATCACTAGCCTCGAGTCCCCCACTATGATTCGATCAGTAACTTGGTTATCCAATGCCGATTGACGTCTCGGTTGTTGGTGGCATATTCCGTCAAATTTACCGTGGTAGACGGAAGTTATTTGCTCGAAGACATGACGATCGATTACTCGGAAAGTATCTACAATATCAACGCACAACTTCCTAAATTCGCCATGTTTTGCCGTCTTTGATAAACCATCAAAAGACATGACCAACCTTTGGAATTATGGTAAAACTCGCGTATTAAAAAGCTCAGGATCGTGGCGGACCACTGTTTCATGATGACGCATTTAGCAATGTAGGCCAGGGATTCTTCGAGTCAAACTTTCGGCGTGATGGACGCCTAGAGTAGCTGCAGATAAATCTACATCGCGCTTCGTTAAATTCTTGATATTCAAATAAAAGGGTGACAGCAGTTTGGCGAAGCTAAGATTAACCATCTCACGAATTGGATGTGAAGACTCAGTTCGATGTTGAGATATTCGTCTAGACGTGAATAGTTTTTCCAACAAGCAATGGATTTGCGACCTGAACGAGTTGAAACAATAAGAGTAACTCGCGTTCTGCCAGGTGATATTCTTTTCACTCCTCCTTTTTACACCCATTCGCCTAATCGCACTGGGTGTAGTATGTGGTCGTCGAGTGGCTTTAAAACGCTTTTTAGTGCCCAGTCGTTTGCGAAGCTCATCACGTGAACACCATCCTCTTATAAAAATAACAAAGGATGGGCGCTTTGACAATATATTATTTAAGCAGCTCAAACGAAATGCGAGCTAATGTAGAGCTGGTGACCCTGGGAAAAGTCCTTCTTCAGTTGGTAGAAGACTGCCCATAGACAGCTATATTCTAGATAAATCGGCTATAGTAGCTGAGAGCTTCCCAGGATGCCTAGAACCATTTCTTCGAAGTTAAAAAAGGGAGCTCAGAAATATCTGCCAGCTTTTCTGGATCATCTGCAATTCTCTGCGCGTTTTCTTTATGAGAGAGGAAGTCAGCTCGAGGTCAAACAAATATGATCTTCGTACAACTCACGCTTATTCGACATTCTGGAAATCGTTTGATCAATTGATTGAGTGTTGCTAAGTATTCATCGAAACTCTTTCCACCAAAACGAATAATATCGACAAACGATTGACGCTTAAACATCGGTGCAAGTGTCGATTCGTCGAACTTACCTGTAAGAAATATTTTGTTCCCAGGGTCGTTGACCATTATTTGTACTGCTTCAGGGTCCGAGTTAATACATCAATCCACTTCAAACTTAGTGACGGGTATGTGATCGATCGCACAGCGGCGATCCTGGTGATGCCATCGTCATCTGCTCGCTGCTTCTTTCTCCACATTTCGAACATTCTCCGAATACTTAATCGACCTCGTTATGACTTAAGGTAACCCCACAAATCGCTGTCTCCTATTCGCATATCGATTGTAAAAGCGTTTTTAACTGAATGGCATCAGCAACAATTTTTAGTGCTCCAAAGAGCACACGAAGGCCGACCGTTGTATCGCTCTCTCTGACATCATTATCGCCCAGAACCCACTAGCAGCATCCATAGAGCAAAATCATGGATATTATTCCAGTTCCGAAAGCGGATGGTCCACTAGAGGCATTGCATATCCCGTGCCCGCCGTCACAGCGGTACCCATCTTGTAGTCAATACACAAACGTATGTCCCCGCCATTTTTTTGTTCGTCCCAATTATAATCGGTGAGGTTCACGGACTCTTTGAGAACGAAATGAGCCCTGCTCTCAAACATCCCTTCAGTAATTCATATAGCTATGTCAGGTGTCGGAGCGGTGCACGTTAAGCCCGTTGTTAAATAGGATCGTGTTCGTTTACGTCGATGTCGCAAAGTAATCCGCAGGCTGGATGTGGCAACGCATGCCTACTCGAAATCATGACCTGCCCATGCTTTATTAATACAGCTATCAGCTTTGCTTGTTACTTCTCATCATGAGCAGATGTTACCAAATTATCTGCGCCATAGTCCAACTTTGTTGGGATCAAGTCAGTGAGGTCCGACAGAAAGGCGAGCTCGCGGGCGTAATCCATCATGGTGTCCCCGCCGGGTTCATGGTTAAAATTTGGTCCTTATGACGGCGCAGTCGATGACTCCGCATCCCGTCAGCTCACGTTCGACTCTTCTAGGGCACACACGGACCGTTTGCAAGTTCGTCGACGACTTTATCCCTCTTCTTCGTGACGATATATCTGATCCAGATGTCTTAACAACTCGATCTCGTTTGTACTTTTTCCTCGGAAAATATCTTCCGACCAGCAAAGTGGCTCTTTGCGCAATATTTGTATCCTCGTCTAATTCCGTACACGCTGTCGTGGCCCCCACTGAGTGGCTCGATGTCTTGCTGATTTTTCTGTCGTCATATTTGACAAGAGTGGCAGGTTTTAGATGATGATCAGCAACCTGATCACAACACATGTATATTTAACCTACCGCCAATTCTGCGAAAACACACCAAGCTGATCGTCTTCTTACATTTCGATCTCAATTTTGATTACGCTCGTCCTTGTTGGTCAGACTTTAAGTACCCATAGTCGCTTTATCTCGACAAAGGATGGCACGCCATAGTGTGGTAGTTAGTCATTTTACAGTTGGTGGTTGTCGAGGGATCCGGTCCTCATACAAATGTTTCTCTTTCTGTACCAATATTTTTGACTAAGACATGTTTGAATACCAGATCTTGCTAATTTATGTATCTCGACGAACACACGCGTACATATTCCTCATCTCGTGGAAGCGTGCCGTGTGGCATCAACACGACTATCGCGGAATGTGCCGAACATGTCGGTATCCGTGGTGCAAGATTTGTCAATCTGACCGTCGACGCTTTTCATTACTGTTGCATATGACTGCGGTTAGTAGTGCGTGCAATCAACCAACCCATAGTTCGTGCGTAGTCTAGGTAATTGTTGACGCTGCAGCTTAACACCTTAAATACTCTTTCACCGACACTAATGACATTTATGGGTCTCCCTATGACATCTCTTCCCCACTCCTGTTCATCTACCTCTTTCACAGACTGGAGCAGTGGTACATCCATTTTATCGATACTTTGGCCGTTTAATTGAATATATATCGGCAAATTCAGCCGGTTACATTAATTATGTTCCGAGGATCAGATCCACCCCGCGGGATGTGGCATGATTCAAACTTCAAATTCATACACCACCTCCCACCCAAGTATTATCTTGACTGTAAATCTAAACGTCTTAATACCTTCAAATGCTCGATTCCTTGTACGTGAATATGATTGTCCGTATTCGTTCGACCTCAAATCTTAAGTTTTCGTGCGAAAGGCTCACTGATCGCCGAGATGTTAACGCCAGTGTAAAGCGGTATTTAAGTCCGTTTAATATTCACTGCTATTATAAAAAACGATATCATTCCCACTCTCCAAATTAAATTTCTTAGACGACCACTATCCTAATCTCTCGCCTTGTAACAAATTTAGTGGCTTCTCAGCTTTCACCTGTCGCCGATAGTTAGGTGATGCGTCCATCCGAGCCTTTGATCTCTCCATCGACGTTTTCGTCTGTAACGGATGACTGCCGTTGGTCCTCCATTCCATTCTCCTTTCTATACACACCGGGCCTACGTTTGTATCCGACAAAAGTGAACACGTAGTTTGCTTCGGCTAATGGTTCCACGGACTGTGACAGCCCGTTGTTTCCCGACCCAGTCAAAGTCGGCGAGCCTTCTAGAATATATGGCTAGGCGTATATATGTTTTAGAGTTCTTTAGGAACAGTTTTTTGATCAACTGATGATTCAACAACCTTTGCCAGTTTTTTAAACTCAGTGAACAAATCACACCGTCCTGCGTCATGCACTTGTTTGCAGAGCTTGCATTGGCGTCTGCAAAAATGAACTTCGTAAGGGGTACGAGTCATGGAGATGTGGTTACTGTCAAGGGGACGATCAATTTGGCGATCAAGAGCGATTGCGATCAAGGAGACGATCGAGATCGTTACCGGCGATCCGATATGTTATCGCAATTAGGTTGGCTCGGGCCACGATAAGCGGTCGCGATCAGCAATGATGCGACCAGCAAGGCGATCGTGATAAAAGGGAAGATCGTGATCAAGGATGAATCGCGATGAGGATTAGCGATCAGGTACGTGATCGTGATAAAGGTAGTGTGGACGACTCAACATGATATGTAACTGAAAAGGCGAATGCAATCGTACAAGTATATCAAGTGTGTGCCACGCAAGTACAAGATTGATACCATCTGGAGATAGCGACGCGTGGCCTACAATGTATGCGACGCGTGGCCTACGATGCCTGCGACACCTGCGGTATGAGGGTAGGGATGGGATTGTAGTGTTCGATTGGTTAGCATTAAACAGAGTAGAAATATATTTGAAGTACACGTTTCGACTTCTCCTCCGGGTGGGTCCCCTGACGTTGAGGAAAAGTTAGATACTTTAATCAAGTGATATCCCTGGATTGCTTGGCTAGAAATCAAGAACTTATAAACAACACCCCCAGCTGCGACTGGACGCAGAAAACCCTTGGTGGTTGAGGACTCAAGATCGCGGGTCGGATTAAGTGGTCAGAAGGCTCGCAAATCAACGTCTACACTTGGACAAGACGACCTGTTACAGATTAGGGTGACTCATATCGAGCACCCTACAAGTATACAAATAATCCCGTGAAGAAGTCCACGAGATTACGTCAACCCCGACCGAGGTGTGGAGTCTTCCACACCGAGATAAAACATCGACCCCATCGCAACCACGGTATAGTTTCCATGGACATGAGTCCACCTGGAATTGTGCAGCCCGGTCCACCGACGGGTACACAAAGAGAGATAGGATATCATGAACAAATAATCGGGGTAATTCCTTTGTTAGTTGGTCGACCAGGCGCCAGTGGAGAGTTGGTTTCGACTTTTCAAAAGAGGGATCACCACTCCACCGTATAGTTATATCATCGACAAGCCGGTAAACTCAGTAAAAAGACCGTTGTGAGTCTCGTCAACGACAATGTGGAGAGGTCCCGTTATCCAAGGACTTGGCTTAGGGACGAGCCGGTGGGCCTCAGCCGAAGGCACCTGAAAATTTCTTGTCGGGCGAACACTGAGCCCGGTAACCTGTAAAAGCGCACACTGTGTCAGCTTCCACCCGTTGGTGTGAATTCACAGGAAGAGGGAGGTTTAGAGGCTGCTGATCTCAGGCAGGCCTCTGAAGGATTATTTGTAAGGAATCAGTTAGGCGAAAGCCACAACTGAATCGAAAGTGGAAAACCGCGTACGTATTTATTCCAGCGTACCAGCCCGTATCGCCGACTGAACTCGGCAATTGTTGTGTTTGTACGTTAAGACTGTGAGTGTACAGAGTTGACTGAGTACGATACTACACATTTGTTTTTGCTTCTTCGGATTTAGGGGGTGCTATTATTTAGCAGGTACCTAGACACCAAGTACGATCGAAATGGTCACATAGTCGAAGATAGCGAGTAGCGGGACCATAGAGACAACTGGGACATCGTCTCACGCTGTGTCGAACCAGGCGACACCGGAAGACACCAAGGTGGACGTGGAGGAGAAACAAGAACGTGAAATCGACGAGTTCGATGGAGATGACCATAGAAGAAAGAAAAAGACGGAAGAGATGGTTACAACAGTGGAGAAGTTATCAAAAGGTGAAGAAAAGTGTAGTCTACACGCGTAGCGTGCAGTTCACGTACAGGAAATGAAGGAGAAGCGCGCACAAGCGGTGAAAGATTTTGCGCAAGCTGAGCAAGAAATGGAGATGACGACGAACTGAGGTTGGGTGCAGGAGAGCATCAATCGGCTGTCTTCAGGACCGTAAGGAGGATCTCGACGCCCAAGGCGACCCGATTCTCCATCTCATTGCATCAGAGATGAAAAAGAGCAAGTGGATCGAGAAGTGAGGCAAAAAAACGATATACCCAAGCGAAAATTGCCGCAACTCAGCACCATACTGAACATGACCTGCACCGTTTTGGGCATAAGTGAACCCTTGGAGCACACTGTTTACCTCTTGCGTGCTTTTAGATACAACTTTAAAGCGGCGGAGAACCTTAAACTGGCTGAGAAAGTCTTTAACCCACGTGTCGTTGACTAAGAGGTGAGAGATTAGAGAGCCAAGCTCAGAGACGCGTTTGGACTCGATGCGATTTTAAGCAAAACCAGGTGATACTACCGCTGTACGGGGACGACTCTTCGACGGTTATAAAGGCGCCAATATCACCGCGGTATGAATCAAAAGGAAGGGCTAGAGAGACTCAAGCATGGACGGATGCTCTTAAAGGTGGGCAGGATGAGACGAAAGAGGTAATATTCTTATGTGGATGGATAGCCTTATGTGGAGGACGCTTGCATAGAGACACCAAGGATTTAACATCCGACGAAGAAAAAAACGACCAATAAGGGGAGAAGACGGACGAGGACCTTACCAATACAATGATGACGACAATAAGGATTGGCCTAGCCAGCAACGCGCAAACACTTCGACGAACAACTCGAACCGTCGTTTGACCTTTTAAAAGATCATTAAGTGAAGGACGACAAGTACTCGCGATACGGACGCACGCCCCGCTGAAAAAGATTGTCAAGTTTAAAATAAAAAGATACCTTTTCGACGAAGCTCTCAAGTGGATCAAGTCGTTCACGTACGAGATGCAAAGAACGTGCAAACCCCAGAACGACCAGTGTAAGCTATTCTTGTTGAGTTTAGTGAAGCTGTCAAGGGGTTGGTACCGATAGTGGTCGAAGAAAATGCAACGGACATTGAAGTTTCTCAGTATGGCATTTTTAAAAGTACTAATTTTAACAGTACGATCAGTCGGCAAGGTCCAGATACTACTCGGTGATACATAAAGTATAAATACATGTCTGCGACTTCCTTCCTACTCCTCCAGAATGTATATGCACAAACAGCGCAGATTTAAAACGAGAAGGGTGGAGATGAATCTGAAGATCATGTGAATCAACTTTTGTTTAAATGTGAAGACGATGACTAGATTGATTTTATCTACCCGAAACGAATAGGAGATATACATCGAGTGAGCAGTTCATAAGTCATCGACTGCAAGAGTAGAAGCGCAAGAAGCAGCGAGGTCGAATGAGCAAAAGTTCACTGTCTAATTTCCACCGGTACATGAACTGAATTTATCGCCGCAGAGACAGTCGAAATGACAGTACTCGTCGGTCAGAGAGCCAATGTGATGACAGGATCTATGACCACCGATTCGATCACCGGGAGAGACGTGATGATCTCCACTTCGACCAACGCGAAAAACGTGACGAACAACGACACGTCAGCAGAGACAGACTACCTCGGCGCGGATTGCGGACAGGGTAATACGATTGCGATGATAGCCTCCGTATCAACCTCGCGTCAGCGACAACAGACGATTTACGGGTTGCAGTGAAAGTATTGATATTTAGACAACACGCCGACAAGTACGAGTAGTTAGACGAAGAAACGAACTATGACCGCTTGGACATCTTGAAATCGGACCCTGACAACTATTACATGGGAGTGGCCAGAGATGTGAACAGGGTGACGTTACCTACAGAACGCGGCGAGCTAGTACGTTCTGGACCCAAAATTGTAAGTCGGGCGGTGTACAAGCCGTTCATAGTAAAAGGGCCAATCAACAGGATTATGTAAGCTAGCATTACCGGCAAGAACGTTTGAGAGAACGCTAAGCATGATTTTCCTGTGTTGTGTGAGGTGCACCGGACTGATCGACACACGGAAAAGGATCGATCACATGACATCGAGGTTGGATCATAAGTATGGCTATATTTGGATCGGAGAAAGAAGAATACGGCCAAAAGCTGGCACACATGTGGCATGGGCCATTCCGGGTAAGGGAACTTTGCGAAATTCGCGCGGTTAGGTTGGAAGCTTCTATAGATCCGTATCCATTGTTTCCGGGATACTTCAATCCAATATCGCGGATTCCATTCAGTGTGATCTGATATCCGCTTTTAGTAAACCGTCCAGTGGACGCGATCTGACCAGTTGTGGGAACGAAGCTGCCAACCGTTTTCGGCCTCCGATATACCTAGAATGCGATCAGTTTCCATATCGTGAGCTTCCATAGTCGCTTCATCACAGTAGTCCCCTGCGATATTAGTCGCCATACAGTGTCGATCTGACGGCGCAATTCTCTTTTCGCTTCGTCAGTCCCACCGTTTTAGCCCGCGCCATGTCGACAACCGAAGCTCCTGGCCCTCTTCCTTTTCCGATTCGGCTGATTCGTCTCCTGGCCTTGGTCAGGTCACCCACAGTGCCGGTCGCTTGCGATCAAAGTTCCACCGATCCTGATCGCTGTCGATCAAGAATATTTTCCGACTTCGAACTGCGCGATTACCATACTCACAACATATATCGCCCTACCACCATGTCATACAACCTCCCTGTATGAGATCTTTCCACCCTCCAATGCAACCTCCTTGCATTTCACCTCGATTCAGCGACCTGACCATCACTCTCCCGCATTGCCCTCTTCGTGTGACTAAATCACTTCAAACCGATTATTCTACACACAATCACGATCCCATTCTTGTATCAATACTACACAGTTCACGTCGTCTTCGTTCCACCCAACTGTCTACGGATAATAGAGCTTTGTCACAATCAACTCGTTTTGCTTCGCTTACTCTCAGTCGTTCCATCGGTCAATCCGGGATGTCCGAACAAGTTTCATCTTTGACACATACACCACTGGGAAGCCGTGGTAGGGCGCACCTGCTATGGTCAATCTTGCAGGGTGATCCCCGCATTTGGTAATCACGCGAAACCGTCCATGCAACATATGCGCCAATTTCCGAGCGCACCCCTCCATCACGCGATCTAGGAACATCCAGACTCGCGATCCACTGCATATGTTTAGCAGATTGAGGTCTTGATTATGCTGATCGGTGCGACGTCGAATAACTTTCATCAGTCGATTGGTCACCACCGCTCTCGACCGCCGGTATTGGCGTTGTATGCCATACCGCCATCGTCGTGGTTCTCGATCTCGTAATGGGGCCCCCTTGATGTAATGTGACTTCTGAGGTTGATCGGGTGTCCTAACCGTAAATTAGATGCGAAGGTGTTTCTCCAAAACCCTATCGTTTGCGGTGGTGATCGCGTATGTTATTCGTTCGGCATATTCATCCACATCTCTCTAATTCTCGTCCGACAAATTCATCTTGATCGCTGTAGTTAACGTCTGATCCATACGTTCCGCTGTGTCGTTTGCTTGTGGTCTTAGAGTCATAGCAGCTTAATTTTTCTGGCCTACGATCCGATTAAACGCAGGAAAGAAATCAGACACGAATACTGGCTCTCGATCGTCCAACGAATTGCTTCACTCGCGCCAAACCTTTTGAATACACATTCTTCTCCATTCCCCTCGATTGTTTGCGTGGTACGAGATGCGCTCGCCTTCGCAACCACATATCCAGAGATGCTGTCGACTTCGATCAACAGCTCCGTGTTATCTTTGAGCGACCGCGGCAAAGAAGGAATATCATACATCGCCAGAATCTGAAAAGGGTACATAGCTTTTATGTTACCTGGCGAGCTACTACAATTGCAGGGGCGTCCTTTACCTGTTTTAAAATCCACGCACTCTCACACATACCGTTGCACAATTCGATACAGAAATCTCCAGTAGAACTTTGCTCTAATTCGCTGATAAGTTTGACCTATAACCTGGTGGCCGCCCCCCCAAGCTGAAATGATAATGATGTAAAAAATGCGTGCTTCAATAGCTCCTGGAATACCAGCCGAACCAGCTCCACGCGTCCTTCTGACTTTGTGGCTGCTCTCAGACAAAAGAGTAAGAATTCGTCCTGATCGACTTTAACGTCCGGCGCAATCAAGGCACTTGCTTTCGCATCCGCTGTTCCAATCGTGGATACATCCCAAACTGATAGATCTCCAAGTTAGAGATCCAACACTTCCCATCCTGCGCTTGTTTGATCCGCTCGATTTCTATTTGATGTACGATCTCTTCATTATCAAATTGTGGCGAATGGTGTCGTTGCGCGCCCGCTCGGGCAACTGCAGCCACCCGCACCATCTGATTCGTCATGCGGGGTATCAATAACGCTTCCAGCCAATTCAGGATCACTAGATCTTGGCGATCTTTGTCATTAATCCCTACACATCACTTCTCCTTCTGTGGAGCTTCCCTTCCCAACCGGTCTTCATTCGCGTTTCACATGTAGAAAATCATGTTTGAACTAGGACCGGAGTTTCTCCATCGATCCATGGCTCATCAGTTGTAGACCCGGTGCCTTGCAATCGATATATCCACGCATTTGCATGATCACTAAATTCTAATCTCCACATATGATCACCCGTCCCCTGGTCTGATCGGCCAGAAAATCAAATCATAGAAGCAGTCCTTCTTACTCTGGCTCCTCGAAAGTTTAATCAGGGACGAGCTCAGACGCGGCGGCCACACCTTTCCATCCTGGCAATATCCATACGATCGCGCTGCTTGATCTGCATTTTATCTTCACACAAGCAGACCCATCAAAAGTAGCTACACAGAAATTTGCCTCCTCTACTACCATAGGTGGGGCATAAAGATACTTTCTTGTAGTTGTTTACTTCGCGCAATCACGATCAACATCTTGTCAACTTTTGACGAGGGGTTATACTCACCGCCAGAGTACCTATTTTTTCATCTTCACCCTTTAACATCGAGGGATTTCCAATGTTCAGTTTGATAGAAATGCAGCCCATCTGCCTAATCTATCATTTAATTCGGGAGATCTGAAAAACCAGGCTAATGTTGAATAACGTGTCAGCACCTTGGTCTCACGAGAAACCAGCATGATATAACATCTGTTCATCATACTTAATAATGCGGGTACTTCCTCTCCGCCATGGCAATACTAACATTGTCGGGCTTCAGCGTACCTCTTAAAACGGTGACTGTTTAGTACACTCTTTCATGTTTCTGCAGTAATGCAGCCGACACTTCCCACTTGCTGGCATATACCACAATCACCGGCGGTCGATCCGGTTGAAAGGGGATTCATGATGGGTGATGTCGCTATCTTCCGTCTCAGAAAGGTAAATGCGATCATATCTTTATCCCGGCGACACTACCTTCCAGATCGCGATCGCTCCCAGAAATTGGTTAGTGATCGCGGTCGCTCCTAGAAATACGGTACAGATCGCGAGCGCCCTGATGGACAATGCGGCGAATTCTGTCTCTCCCAGCTACCTCCACTGTTATTGGATATATCATGTGCTCGTCGTTTCTCGTGAGAATTGACTCCTCATTATTTCTAAAGCACTGAAACGTACACCGACAGGTCTTCAATGAATCGACTGTAATAGCTGAGGCTCCTAAGAAACGAATGCATCGATCGTAAGGAGCGAGGAAATAGTATATTTACCAATGCTCCTAGATCTTTAGGGTTTGCTTTCAATCCAGCTAGCGATACCTGATGGCCCAGGTAGTCTACCTTGCGTCGTTCCCAGAAGCGCTTTGCCAAAGTAATCGACAAATTCCACAGATTATGCACGTCCAGAAGTCGTTCCACATTACGGTAGAGATCTTCCCACGACTTGGTCGGTATCCGTATATCGTCGATACATGACCTTCGACCAAGAACCGACGCCTTCATGTCAGAATCTGGTCCACCGTCGGTAAATACATCGATAAGATCTGATCATCCCGAGGCGATAGTAGCTGGACGTGTACCAATCTTTGAAACCCATATGGCGCGTTATCGATCAGGCGCTGGTAAATCTGCGGCGCGTATTGAATTCCAAACGACATCATCGGCCATTCAAACAGTCCTGATGGTGTGATAAAAGCCGAATTTTCTCTGACTCGCTCCGTCATCTCCACCACCCAAAACCTACTTGCCATATCCAAGGAACAGTACATCAGGGCTTTTTCCATATTCTGCAGCAAGTCACTAATCAAAGGCATGGGGGTAAACCATAAAATACGTCAACTGGTTCACTCTTCTATAGTCGATGCACAATCGAATGTCCTCTACATTCTTATTTATGATCAATACGATTGGTGATGCCCACGGAGAATTGGACGGTCGAATTATCTGAGCCTTCAATAATCTCTTGATCAGATCTGCCAGCTTTTGCGAAACTTGGGTGCTACCGGTCGTACTCTTTGTGCGATCGAGTTAAAATCTCCTTCATTAAGATCACCGACTACTCCACGAGCCGCAGGGGGTAGGGCATTACCCTGGCCAATTTAAAGATGGAGATTTGCCCGTATTAACTGCCGCAACTTCTCTTGATTACTCGACAGTGGATCCCCTGGGTCACCCACTTAAAGTCTTATATAGATATCTAGGCAGCAGGCGTAACTACTTCCGGTAAGATCTCCACGAGCTGATCGACGTCTTCAGCGAACAACTCGCCACTTTTGTTACAAAACGTCAACACGGTATAAGGTTTTACATCCGTCCTTACCTCACCCACCGCCACGACGTCTTCCTGTTCCACTGGTTGATCGATATTTTCTTGTAACCCACAATCTCTGACCGCTCGCCCATCTGTCTGACAGAGAGACTTTCCTTGCATCTAATCGTCCACACCTCGCTCTTTGTCTAATCCGTCGACCGTCTTCACTTCATGGCTTGGCTCCTCCTGCCCATTTGTCGACTGATCGTCCTCTATGCACCCTTGGATCGTAAAGATCAACGAAGCGGCTTTCGTTGGTAGATATACTTATTTCTGGAGCTGCACGCACCGCTCTTCTCCGTCCCTCGCTATCTCGTCAGACCGATTTCAGGACTGTTTAGTCCTTCACCATGAATGGTAGGGATCGCGTCTGACGGATGGGTGGAACGTGTTTGCCACTGATCCGATCCGTTGCAATCTGTATTCCCTGTCACGGTCGACGCCACCACTCTGCTCGCCTCCCTCGACCTGTTTTGCACACGCTCATCGTCTATCGTATCGTTATTTGTATGCTCCGTCACAAGTACCTTGACCGATCGTTGGTCGTTCTTCATGGCGCGATCATCGCTATCACTCTCGTCTATATACTGCATCATATCCTCGTCGATCACGATTCGATCAGGTGGTAATTCGTCAGCAATGCAGTCCTTCTCCTCTTCTCCTATCTATACCTCTTGGCGTTTTCAATCGTTCTCGGCGCAGGATATGATCGCTGATCAACCAATGGTCCTTTATTCGCTTCGAGTGAGACTTCTTCTTGGACAGTTGTAGCCTCGAAAGCTAATGATTGCCATTCATTATATCGTCTCGACCCCACAGACACGTACCACTACGATCGAGGTATCATGTCGGGTACTATCCACAAATCTTAGCGGAATCCCCCATCGTAAAATCACATCGCGATCGCATTAGTCGGTGACCTGTAGGTTATTGATCTTGACAGGCCCGTTAGTCACAGTTGGTACCCACTCCACGTCTAGTACAGATAAATAAAGCGCTTGGTGGCATGACGCCTACCCTCACTCCTGTTGGTGTGCCGACTGGTATACCCACGTGCTAATCATTCTTATTGATCGTTCATATGATTGATATGTTGATAGTCTTACGTCCTGCTAGACCAATGAGGTCTTCATTGGGTAGACATACCGTTCCGGCTGCTTGTACCAATCGAATATCAGTCAGAACCATGAAGTCCATGACCATTATAGCCACTACTTCACCACCTAACCATACGTCGAAATAATAAACTAGTGAGCCGTCAAATGAGATTTTGATCTTCGTGCACTCAACCGTCATGTATGCATTTTCGCCTAAACCGACACATTCTCGTGTCCGGTTCTCGTCGATTATGCACCCTACTTTACGAGCAAAGGTGGTGTCGATGACTGACACTTCAGCACCAGAATCGAAAAGCATAGTGTCCTCACATTATTGATCTTGATAACCGCTTTCCCCTACAGAAACCGCTTTCCAGGGGTATGATATTACCAATACCCACATGATTCTTCAGATCGGAGATCAAGCCCCATCTTGACAGCTGATCGGGTGTTTTCAATAATGCGTTTCACAATTGAGATCGCGGGAAACAAGTTGAATCATTACGTAAATTAGCGATCGACTCGACCAGATCGTTAACTTCTTAATCCTTTGCTTTTCTTTTAACGAATGCATAAACTAAGAGCCTAAAACTCTCGGCTCGTAGTAAATTCTATCCTGGCGAGCGTTCTAATTTAACATCACCTTCGCCTCGGACGGAAACATTCCTGCGCACCTGGCGGGCACATAAAATTTCTCATCAATTGTAGAACTTTTCCAAAGGGCACTTTCCACTCTCGTGGACCTTTCCACAGACTTCAAACGCGTAGAATCACTTGTCTGATGGATGCCCATTACGGACGCACTTCTGGCAACTCGATCGCTTCCATCAGCCATGATCAATTTGCTTGATCGATTTACAGTGATAGCACGCTTTTGATCGTTCTCCGTGATAATTCCACCCGATCAGCTTCATCGTGCAACATACGGAGAAATTGGTTTAGCTTTGCTTGGGTAGAGACGTTGGTCACTTAAACACTAAGCCGGTCCACGTCATCTTCAGACTCACTTAGATCCGACTCCGAATTGCTGCTCTCGCTTTACAACCTGATCGATCGTACCTGCTCTTATTGATTTTGACCATACCTGATCAGCATGAAGTTTTGAACGCTGATGAACTTGCCCGGTCTCATCGATGCCTTCGTGTATCTATTTTCATGCGCTGATACGCACGCAGCGTTTCTTCCATATCTTTGGGATCCTGAAATCGATGTTGAGTCAACTCTTTCGCTATGTCACGATTATCCAGCGTGGAATAAAGTGTTCGACATACTCACGCCGCGTAGCGTGTCTACCATTTCAAACCGCGATCTTGGCTCGGGTTGCTGATCCATTTGATCGATTTAAATATTCCAGCAGGGTTTTGTCCGGTCGTTTGCACGCATGGTAATACGGTCTGGCATTCGATGCACCATAGGCTCCATATTAAATGATGAAGCCATCCAGCTGATATTTCTACGTGCGTCAAGTAGTACGACTCAGTTGACTGTGCCAATTCTGTGCCGGTCCTGTCGGTAAATCGCCGAACACCAAGAATTCTTCTTCATCCGGTATTTGGTCCCTTAGAAACGCCGACTTGACCTTGCTGATCCAGGTTCTAGCGCGATCTTCGTCTCGATCTCTGCCGTTAAACTCTTTCAATTAGCCCATCACGGAGAAACAAATGTACAGAGGAAACGGTCCTTGATTCATCGATAGTTCTGCATACGCCATAAATGGACGTCTCAGGTCCTTCCCCCGATTCGTAAGTGATATTTCCTCCATGATCACTGGATCCCGATCGTCCTTGATGCGATCCTGCATGTTCAATCTCGACATCCGGAAAGTAGGTTTCCCGAGCTCTTTGCAATCTGATCGCCTGACTTGGGTAGAGCTCTTGACAGGCTTGACATCGTAATCCCTGTTCGAATTGCTCCATTGCGTTATCTATGTAGGCCCGCAGGTGGCATTATGTTGCCGATGTATCATATCCAGTTGGGCTTATAGCCGCCGTTTGCGACTCGGCTTGGATTCCTTGGCGCGATCAAGCAGATGAGTTGATCCAAACAGGCCTAGCGACATTCGATTAATGTCGATCGAGGCGTCTGACTTGATCTCGGATTCCGTTGAAGCATACTGCGACAACCCGGTGTAGTAGCCTTTCGTCATTTTCGCGATCGCAATACTCGCTTGATCTTCAGGTTTTGGCCTTGACTGCGAGAGAAATGAAATTCTTTTATATAAACCGGTATGCGTAGGTGACCTGATCTCGATCTCAATTCCACAGTTTCCTCGTCGGACATACCCCCACGAATACAGCCTCATGGAACAGTTGCATGATCCCGTAGATTCCTTCCATCGTGTTCGATGCACTTGCCGGGGTCGATACTGGACCTTGAATCTCATCGATCAGCTTTGGGTTCAGCACTTGGAGTACTGGGTCATTTGAGAGTAGATTCTTAAGTATTCTCTGCTCTTACGCCTTGGTCAACTCTTTCCGTTGCCATCCTTCCTCTATACTTCCTCGTCCACGAACTTGAACGGATTCGGAGTCTTGTTCTCAACTTGATCGCGTTAATCGAGTTCGGTAGTTGTCTTCTTCACTCTCGCTGCCCTCGTTTTCTCTTTTCTCACAATCGCAGGTAAGGCCTTGGGAAACTCTTGTTCGGTGTTGACCGATGGATTTTCACCCTGCAAATCATGCTTTGTAGCACAATCCGCGGTAGTCACCGAAAAGACCTCAGAAGCGGATCGAGGTTTTTCTTCCAAATCTAGCGATCGATCTTCCTCTTTTTTTTCCTTGTCCACAGAGCTCCTCCCAAAATATTGATGAACCATGATTTTTTCAGACATGCGCGTTTGTGGCGATTCCTTGGCCTTCGACGCGTGTATCCCAGGTTCAGTTTCAATCTTAACATTTTCAATCAGGGACTCACGAAGACATTCCGAGTCACCAGAAGTTACGGGCACGAGCACCATTGTGGACGAAAGGTGATCTCTTTTTTGAAAAGTCGAAACCAACTTTCCACTGGCACCCGGTCGACCAACTATTAGATGAAGTACTCCAATTTTTTGTTCATGATATCCTTTCGCACCTTGTGTACCCGTCGGTGGGCCGGGCTACATACTTCCAGGTGGACTCATGTCCATGGAAAATTATACCGTGGTTGCGATGGGGTCGATGTTTTATCTCGGTGTGGAAGACTCCACACCTCGGTCGGGGTTGACGTAATCTCGTGGACTTCTTCACGGGATTATTTGTATACTTGTAGGGTGCTCGATATGAGTCACCCTAATCTGTAACAGGTCGTCTTGTCCAAGTGTAGACGTTGATTTGCGAGCCTTCTGACCACTTAATCCGACCCGCGATCTTGAGTCCTCAACCACCAAGGGTTTTCTGCGTCCAGTCGCAGCTGGGGGTGTTGTTTATAAGTTCTTGATTTCTAGCCAAGCAATCCAGGGATATCACTTGATTAAAGTATCTGACTTTTCCTTAACGTCGGGGGACCCACCCGGAGGAGAAGTCGAAACGTGTACTTCAAATAAATTTCTACTCTGTTTAATGCTAACCAATCGAACACTACAATCCCATCCCTACCCTCATACCGCAGGTGTCGCAGGCATCGTAGGCCACGCGTCGCATACATTGTAGGCCACGCGTCGCTATCTCCAGATGGTATCAATCTTGTACTTGCGTGGCACACACTTGATATACTTGTACGATCGCATTCGCCTTTTCAGTTACATATCATGTTGTCTCGTCCACACTAGCTTGATCGGGATCACGCACCTGATCGTTAATCCTCATCGCGATCGCATCCTTGATCACATTCGTCTCCTTGATAGCGATCGCCTTGCTCATCACATATCACCTGGTGTGGTACACACCTCTTTAATGGCGACCGCTTATCGTGTTCCACACCATCCTGATCAAGATCACATATCTGATCGCGGATCACAATCTCGATCGTCTCTATGACCTCGATCGCCTTGCTTATCGCGGCTTGCCTGGTGCGGCACAGACTCCTCTAATCGTGATCGCTCTTGATCACCAACATAATCGACCCCAGGACGGTATCTTCATCCCCATGACTCGTACCCTCCTTCCGTCATACTTCAACCCAATGTCTCTGGGCCCCTACTCCCCGATCTAGTTTCTGGTATCTATATTATCAGCTCAATGAACGTGATCTGACCAAGTGTAGGACCGGCGCTGCCAACCGTGAACTGACTTGGATATGCCTGGAACGTGATCAGTTACCAATTCTTAGATTTCCTTACTCTCTTCACCACAATAGCATTTAGTGCACCGATTCCGCCGATTAAGATTGTGCTTCAACTCTTTTTCGCAGGTGAATTACCTAGAGAAGAAGATAATCACTTTATTTGCTGAATAAACCAACTCATCACGTCAGCAGTAAGATGGCTCTGAGAGCAAATGCCATCGTAGTATACATGCATCTAAAAGAAAAAGTTTTGGTGCGAATACGCCAAGCTGAAGGCAAATAGACAACTTCTTCTTCGTTTACGCTAGACTTCGGCTACGCCGATAGCCGCGTGTTTATGGAAGGATTTGTAGAATGATTTGCTCTATCAGATCACTACTACAAAAGGAAACACATTTTGCCTATAGATAATCCTGAGAATGGCGCTCAAAAACGTCAACGGCGTAAGGTCTATCCTGTCGTAGGGGGAGATTAAAAAGATCATGGGTTCTTTGACTCAGGTATTTGCGCGAATACTCCAGGTACTTTTTCTAACCTTGGGACGACGTCGCTTCAGGATCTCATCTACCCACGAAACTGGCGGTTCCCTTGATCATGGAGAAGAACCGGAAAGGGTCGACACATCGTTGAAATTTCGTGCTGGGTCACGCCAAGTGATTGACGACTATAAGCGCGAGGTGAAACCTTTCCGCGAGAAAGTAGAACGCCTAGAGTCAATGCAGATTCGACTTCTAGATCTACATCAGAGCAACCTTGTTAGGAGTTGCATCCCGATAGACTCATGCAGATACATAAAATTGTGGCACATCCACATCCGGCGACGCAATCGTCTCAATACACACAAGGTAAGAGTCTTGATACGGCTTAATTAGGCCAACGTTCAACACTCGTGGGTGTGCAACACGCGCGGAAGGTTACGCGTGTAAGCAAGGCCTTTTTTGGCCACGACCGCAAACGGCCTGACAAAGGACGGACGAAACTTCGTTTTGAAGACAGCGGACAGTACATTCGTAGGTTGGCTATAGCATTGTCTAGTCCGTGTCCGACCGCATAACGTTCAATACAACCACTGAATTTGACATCTGCTTGTTACTCTGTTTGTCCTTGCTTTTAGCTTTTGCCTTTCGCACATGTCGTAGGACATTCAGTTGTGTTGCGAGACACTCGAACACTTATTTTAAAACAGTGGAAGGCTGATATCAGCAAGCCGGTCGGAGGTATCTCCCGGACAAGCCTAGGATCACGGAGTGGTTGCGTTAACAGATCTTGATGGTGTGTGGTAAATTCACATAGAACGGAGTAAAGACTGTAGAGACATGAATTGCATGGTTAAGCGCATATTTACCGACGTGGAGCATCGAACTCCAACGTTTTGGTGTCATTGTGCAAACACTGCGTACAAAATTACCGATAACACGATTTATTCGATTGATTTGACTATCATTCTGCAGGTTACTCTCCGTAAATATGTATAATAGGGTACCCACCATCTTAAATATGAAGTTTAAACTTCCCAGTGAAGCGAGGATCTCGATTGCAGATAGTTGCCGCATGCGAATCGTGTTGACGAAAACTCGAATGATAAACATCGTATCTGTGCTTTCACCATGAACGGTATCTGGTACAGCCGTCAAGTGATTCATCTTGCTCAATCGGTTAACAAAGCCCACAATGATAGTGTTTCCATACGAATCTTTTGGGTACTCCCGACCCCGATACCCATTCTGATGAACCCCTAACACAACCGATGGCTAGGGTAAACTGGTGAGCGGCGCACTCTCATGCGATAAGGATTTGTACCGCTTACACGAAATTCACATATGCACATATAGGCCTACCCATTTGTAGAATTAAGCCACCAATCCGATTGAGTCGCAGAGCCATATGACTTATCTCGACCGACACCATCCCTCAACGCAGTATCAAGCGTCTTAAAGAGGATACGATACTTTTATTTGTTATCGTGTGGGACCACGATTTGAGGAGTATCCTTAACGCCCGTGTAGTAGCACAGTAGATCTCTATTGATGAAATATTGATGTATTCTTGCACGTAAGCGTGCTGAAGATTTATGTCTGATTCCTTAAACGCCGTTCTACCCAGAGCACGTAGTAGAACTACACAGTGCTAATTTTTGGCGTAAGCCCTACGTTAATTTAAATTTCTGAAGACTACAGAGTCGTAACACGAGCAAGCTTATAGTCGGGCCTGCGCGAGAGCGCATCGTCCGTCAGCTTTTACTTGCCCGGTTTGTACTAAACACTAAAGTTGCACTCCTTGAAGAAAATATATACCGAGACATTTTATGAGAGAGATGAGGCTACAGCATCAAAGTGCGCATTGACTCATGATCTGTATCGATCACCAACGGCTTGTAGCCAAGCAGATGGACACTAAATTTGACAAGAGCATACTTAATTGCAAGCACGTCTTGGTCACGAGCTGGATAGTTCTTCTCTTCAGTTTCGAGCTACCGAGATTATAACCGACAACACGCTCACAAACATTAAGGTCATCTAGCAATAATGCTCAGCCAATGGCAAAGTCTGCGTCTTCACATAAGACATTTGAGAGCCGCGCAGGATCCTGCAGAGACAAGATGGGAAGCCTGGTGAGACTCTTCAAAACAACTTGGAAAGCATATTTTTGTTTGCTAGTCCAGCACCACTTTGTATCCTTCTTGAGAAGGTTAAATAATAGACGAGCCATGTCTAAGTAGTTTGCACTGTACATCCTCAAAAACTTGGCAAGTCCGAGCCCCTTGCAAAATTCCTTTTATTTCTGAGAACCCGGCTAATCGATATGATTATGACTTTCATGATATCCTTTTGCAAGCCTTGATTACCAATGAAGCATCCAAGAAAGGATATTATTCAGCGCCAAAGAGACATTTAAATGCGTTTGCATACAGCTTGTTTGTCCGCATGCACTCAAGCACAGATTGCAAATGATTCATATGAGTGTCTATGTCGGATTGACCATTCGATACACGACTATGGACAAAGATATCGGTAAAATACGTTTGTGCATAGCCTCGATGAGGTATGAACAATTGCGTCACGAGACGGTCAAATGTAGGTGAGGCATAGGATAGTTCTTGGTGAATATCGACAAACTTCCAAATCATGCCGCTTGGGGTTCTGACCGTATTTAGCGGAATATCGTTGGCTCACATTGGCAATTGGTAATATCCATCTACTAGGTAAAGTGCAATGAACCTGGTACATTTAACAATGGCGTTCTGAAGCTCATCCTTTCAAGGAATATGTGTCTTGGATTGTAAGGTGGCTTCCTTTATTTTTCTGTAAGCATGAACATTTTGCCACTTGCCATTTGGCTTCTAAACAATATATTGTGCGCGGAGAATGGGGAGACTTACTCTCCCGTATCATTCCTAACGCGTTTTAATGCGAAATAAGTTGTCAATGTCTTCACACTGTTTCTTTTGAAAGGGCCACTACCGTGTAAACCACTACTTGGTTCCACGAAACAGGCCAATATATTGACTAACAGCTAATTCGGGAGGTACCACGGACGGTAAGTCGTTACACAGCACGTCGTAAAATTACTTCACCGAAGTATAGAAGATATCTAAGGGATCTTTAGGGATTGCAGATCCACTACTTACGTCGAGTGCCATCTTCGTGTCCTAACTAACAAACTCATCCATGATCTATGACGAGTTCAGTTAAGCCCCGAGGCTGATGACCATAAGGTCGGATAAGTCGCCTGATTTGCAAGATTGACCAAACTTACAATATAAAATTTCATCTAGCTCGAAAAATCCATCGAAAGATGAAAATTCGTCAAGGATTACGTTTTTATCAACATGACT
>CANTFL010001050.1:0-67930 GCA_947650285.1 Hyaloperonospora brassicae | reverse complement strand
CATCCGCGTAAAAGTCCGCCGCATTACGTGCAGGTGGGAGAACGCTGAGCAGCAGGTTGTGGTCAGACTGTGGGCACGTCCACCACCGCCGCTCACGTGTTGATGACAAAAGCTCTGCCGAGCAGACTCGCCGGTCTCACCACAGTCTCCTCGATGTGTGAAACGGCATTTGACGCTACAACAGAAGTGTAAAGTGACGCCATAGAGAGCGGCCAAGTTGGTAGACCGACTGACCGACGAAGGAGTTTACATAACTGGGCTTCACCCGTGCTGATGATCATTGCTGACACGGATGGCATAGGTGTTGAGCAAGCATTGACGCAATGATGCTGATACCATCAACGGGTCATGACGGTCGACGAGGCACTGCCTGCTTCTCCTTCTACATCTCATCAAGTAGAAATGAAAGCATTGTCTGAGTGAGAAGGTGATGTACATTTAGGTTCGCGTACGACCTACTGTATCCTGTCGCTGGGTAACTAAGTTACTGCGGCGACGATGACTATAAATACTTGGTAGCACTAGGTCCTGGACAGCAGAGAGCCTACGAACAGAATTCGGTATGGAAATGATCAGGTCCCTCGGCGTCAACGCGGGGCTTAGTACAACATATTGGTTGGTGTGAAAGGTCTCCAAGTAGTGGTTGTTATCATTGTCGAGTAAAGTTGTGGCCTCCTTGACAACACCTTGAGCTGAGGAAGCGGGCCCTTGGATAAAAGCCCCTGCGTTTATAGCGATATTCGCCAGTCGATCCGCCATCATGTTGCATGTGCGATAATGATGTCCCCAGCTGGAGACATCGATATCGTTAGCTATGGTGCGTACCTCTCTAAAAGAGCGCCTTTGTGAACTTTGCATGGAGTGGGCTGCGACGGCGGATGGTCAGAATGGGAAAACTCGATGGCGGACTACCGATTCGATCCAAAGATGGCGTCGCGTCAGCACGATGCAACCAGATCTGCTATGTGCAACTGTGGTCAATCCAATTACGGACATCGATCACTGGGGAGTCTTGAACGTCCTAAGTATATTACTTCCAAGTTTGGTGCCACCCGAGCGAGGGACAACTGAAGTGATGCCGCAGACAAAAGCGACAGTGTATTACACCTCCTCTGCTGTTCAGGCTGTAGTTGTTGGGTTGCTCGCTAAGCCATCAAATTAGAAACTGGCTCTCGATCTCATTGCTCATGAGGATCGACCGTCGGCTCTCCAGTACTAAGGGCACCGCAGTAGATCTGGTTCCTGCGGCGCGTCACGTAGCGGCATCTCTTCCTCTGGTAGGAGGGAGTCAAAAGACGACCCCACTCACACGCTTTTCAACTACCCGATGCGATATTTACAGAAACCGCCACCACTCCTATGCGAAGGGTCGCACACGACCACAATAAAATACTATTGGTCTTCATCCACAGAACGTCGCTGGGGATACCAAAAACTCGGACAGGTGTGCTGAGTGATTTGGCCATTTTCGACAGCAAGAAGACCGAGGGGTCACCGACTTGGTTCTACTGCAGAAAACACACATGTCGCCATTGGAGAAGCAGATACCATGAACAAGATATACCACCAAACATAGAATTTCGTGCAGGAACCTGGGCGCACGATCTTGACAGAAGCGGCAGGACCCTGGGGCGAACAAATCCAGAAATCAGCAGTAGATTTGTGCAAAAGTCCTGAAACCAGCACCAGTTCTGAGACGAGCCAACATAGAGCACAGTTGATGTGGGCCACACCATTTATTAATGAGGACCACTCATTTTATTTGTGTGGTGTACTGGTAAAGTAAAAATTATGTAGAAACATAAATTATTACACTACGGTTTCTAACAAAATGGCGATGATTGATATGAAAGAGACTATGGTTGCAATGTACTGTCGAAGGGACACATTTTCCAGACGGGCGCTGCTTCAACTGTGTTTATACAGGACTACTGTTTTAATCAAAATCGACAGTGCAAGGTTAAGAGGTGTAGTGGTGGGAGCAAAGCGTATGTGTGCCCACAAGACGGGTGCCCGTGGGGCGTCAGTATCCGTGATGAATACAGCGATGTCCGACAAAGCTATAGACGAATGCCACTCGCGTGGGTCTATTGCCTTCATACTCAATTGAACATGCTATGCATAGCTTTTGTAACGAATGAATACAACAACAAAAATTGCCATGACGTTGCTTCAAACATGCTTGCTATATATTTTAATATGTCGACCATCATAGCTTTCATGTACAGGGGAAAAAATACTTAAAACATCACGAGTGCAAACTTACCGGCTCTAAAATGACAATTCCCTCTCCCTTCACTTGCGAACATCCCTTGCTTCAATCATGAGCATCTTAGACGTTTTTAGCACGTACTTTGTGCATCGGACCTTCCGTCTGAGCTCGGTGCTCACTTATTGCGCCGTCATTAAGCAATTTAAACGCCTTCCCCTTGTTTCGCGACTTTATCAGCCCTTCTGTCCGATACCTAGTGGCAAAACAAAGAGCAAAGACGTCAGTACCACGTCAAACGTACATCCGGACTGGCGCCGACTGTTCGCAATCGACCTTCAAAGTATCAAACAAGAGTTTAACGATCTTGACAACGTCCAACCATTACACGTTGCAGGCATGGAACAAACAGCAATAAACAGCACATTAAATTATGTTCGAACCAATATATTTGCGGAGTACGTCGAACTTCGTACCTACGCACAGTCTGGTGGGTTGTCTACGGTCTGCTGATTACGCTCTGCGTCCCCTCCTCTGTCACGTGCATAGAAACAAACATAAACCTAGCAACCTTATCTGATAGAACGTGCAGATGAATTACTATTTAGTACCTTCTCAGCGCATGGCTTGCTTCCAGCAAGGATGATAGTGCCATAGTAAGCAACTCAGAGGCCTTTGACCTACTTCGCAGGCGCTCGTGGGTCGCAAAATGAACAACGAGTCGTCCGTTTGCCAAATAAAGTCTGCCCTATGAGATCAAACCAACAATTTCTAAAAATGTAAAGC
Source organism: Hyaloperonospora brassicae (assembly GCA_947650285.1). Taxonomy (NCBI): domain Eukaryota; phylum Oomycota; class Peronosporomycetes; order Peronosporales; family Peronosporaceae; genus Hyaloperonospora; species Hyaloperonospora brassicae. The sequence continues at coordinate 64,935 of CANTFL010001050.1, read as the reverse complement.
CTAGTAACCAATCACGCAGTTTCAATCACTGAGGCAGTTAGGAATGGTGTGGTCCACATCAACTGTGCTATATGCTGGCTCGTCTCAGAACTGGTGCTGGTTTCAGGACTTTTGAACAAATCTAACGCTGGTTTCTGGATTTGCTCCCCCGGGGCGGCGTTGCGATCCTGCTTCATCGTTACTCCTCCATACGTACAATGGAGCCGTGGCAGGAGGACTTATGGACTCGCTATTGGATAACGGTTCACATCACCCACCAGGAGGAGTCCTCCTAGTCATCAATGTATACGCACAAACAGACAAAGGTGATCGAGACGACTTGTTTAACTTTCTTCGACAACAGGTTGCGGAGCATGGTGGTCCGGTGTTGATGGGTGGCGATTTTATCCGCACCCTTATCCACGTATCGACCAGTCATATGTGACCCCAACAGACCGCCATGATTCCCCAGCTCCACGTCTACTCCTCACGCGAGCACAGATAAGCGATGTACTTATAGATGAGATCGAGAGGGTGGTTGATGAGTGTTCGATTCCTGAGTTCCACGCCTCAGCGCACACGTACTTCTATAACCTTCCTGGAGGGAGAACCGACACTTCCCGTCGGGACCGATGATATTTTAGCTCCCGTCATGCGGACCCGAGATGTTCACCAGTCCGTTTTTAGAACCAGCTTCCGACCATATTGGTGTCACGATCCGTCTTGGGGCAATACACTGTACCGTCCGAATTCGACGACCGCGTCGTGTGCACCCTAATTCAGGGAGTGCTATAGCAGACGTGGAGCGGGTCATTATCGCTGCACTGGATGAAGCAGGGCACCAGATCGAAGGGGCGCATCTCGATGGTATCAAGGATAGTGCTACAGCTTGCCGGCTTGCAGACTGGTGCGACAACTGGAAAACACGGCTTCAAATCTCGCTTCTATCTGCAACCAAAGCTGTGACTCAGCGTATGACGCGAAGCTACAAGTAGAGGCTCCGGCGAATGTATGAGAGGCTTAATGGCGCTATTCTTGCTGATCCATCCGAGGCTCTCCGGAACTTGCATTTCACCGAGCCGTACGACCAGTTTGATGCGGTGGTTTACCCCCGGCCGATTCGTCGACAGGTTTCAGAGTGCCAACGGATGTGGCAGCTAGCGAAGCGCGAGAGTCTTCTATCTCAGCACACGTACTGCCCAGGCGAGAAAATCCTCCGTTTCTTTGCCAGGGTCGCAACGAAGTTTCAAGACAACAAGATGGTGGCACTAGGAAGTCAAGCTTCATGCGGGCCCACTAATTTTTGCCCTTGATAGTGTCTATCGGGTGCTTCACGCGCGGGAGGACATTCGAGGTGTTCCAACCACATCTGGAGGGCGAACGACTGAGTTTAAAGTTTCGGTATATGCAGATGATAATGCTGTCTACCTACGCGACCGATCTGCAGTTTGGCCGGTTATCGCTATTCTCGATGATATCGCTCACGTGTCCGGTCTTTGGACAAATCGGGCGAAATCAATGGTCATCGAGCTTGGATCTCGCGGACCAGCGGACCCTGTAAGCACCTGTGGTCTCGCTGTGTAGTTCCCTGGCGACTCTTCCAGATATCTTGGTGTTTTGGTGGGACAACAGGTTGCGGTAGCAGATGACTGGAATAAGTGCATCCGGTCTCTCTGGAGCCGAGTTGTCTTAGCACGAGAGAAGACTCACATGGTATAACAACGGGCTCAGCTTGCCAGAGCTATCGCTGCTCCCAAAATATTTTTTTAGCACGGCACTGTTGGCCTCCTCTCGCAGTTGTTGCCCGATTGCACAGCTTAATTATGGACTTTGTATGGGGCGTCCGTGATGGAGATCGGTATCAACCGTGGGTCCATTCCGAGATAGCTACATTAACGACCCAGCAGAGGGGCCTAGCGGTGCCTTGTATTCGGATGGACTTGATGAATATGGCAACAACAGCTGTTGGAAACTGTGCTTCTACTATTTCTTCGAGGGGGTTACTACTTGGTGATTAATTATGGATATCGAGCGGGTCGGGTCCGGCTTACATCACGCCCTCTTGGACGGACGACAAGCAACCTCGCTATCAATCGACGCTTTGGCAAATCGGGTCTGACATTGTTGGAATTTCTGCGGCTCGCCATGCCCGCCAAGGTGCGGTCAGGGAGGTCTATTGATGAGGCTTCTCGTTTACATCAAGACCCTTAGTCGATTATAATAACGACGGTAGTGTCAAAATGGATGTACGGCGGGTGCTTGATGACCGAATGCGCGCCGGGATGCGTGCTGAAGTTGCGGCGTCGGGGAGATTTGATCATCGGTGGCTTGTCCACGCCACGCTCAAGAATATGTCGAGGCTGCGAGATCGACGGGGTACGGCTTACACATTGAACTGAGCCGCATTTGCCATGGATTTAGCTTACCTTGAAGAAGCTAAGTCTTGGACGACTTTGCAGACGGGCATTGTCTTGTTCTCTCCCACGCGTGACATGGCGACCCAGTCTATGGCGAAGAGACGACATTTTGGGTCCTTCTGCCTCGCACTTCTTTACGATTTCCCGTCTCTGGACTTTTGCGCGCTGGAACCTGGGTCCCTAATTTCGTACTTAACGTAGGTGCACCAATTCCATGACTGGCTTCTCACTAGTGAAGTCACATCACTCCAGCACTTAAAAACAGGCATGGAATGTGGGATGCAACCCGTTTCGTCGATGACGGCGTGCGATATCGCCGCGTCCTCATCCAGTGAGACTCCTGTCCACTTTGGTGCGCATCCGATGCTCACGCGGGTTGTCCACCTGTGGGCCGGTCGTCGCCGGTAGCGGCCACATCGAAAGAAACTCTCACAGCTTATCTCCCGGCGGCGCTATAATGGAGGAACTCGACTTCTTGCTGAACGGGTCGCAAAGACGGACTTTCACGTGATATCGGTAGGTTCACCATTGATCACGTGGAGAGATATTCGACGAATACGTACGTCCTTTCCGACCACCTCTCAGACGTTCTATCGACTGGAGAGTAACATTTTTCCCGTTTGGAATTGGGCGAAGCAAGATCTGTCGTTCCCCGTCCCTGAGTGTGTGGATGCTGGTCCAGTTCTGGCAAGACATATCTTTTGGGCTTGCCTTAACGCTCGCCGACACTGGTAATATCTCCTTGATAGTTGGCGATGGCTTGGTACTTTCCACGAGGACGGCTTGCATGTCTAGGTGTTTGGACTTTACCTACCGGGGATATCGCCCAACGCCTGGGTCGTTGTCAATCAATCTCTGAACACAGGCGCTGATTTATTAAAAGCTCAGGCTGCGGTCTTTTCGGCAGCTCGAGAGCTGTGGTGTTTTGCCGTATCAACGACACTTCATGCCATCTGGGTCAAGCGCCTCCGCCGCATGGAATACCAGTCTCTATCACATAATGTTCATACATCTAGGGCCAAGACTATCTTTCGCCGGTCGGTGCGAAGGTTTCGTGGATCAACCTACCAGCCTGCCATTGGGGAAGACAGGCACCTGTTTGCGCAGGCACGGTTGGCCTTGGCTGATACGTTCCTTTGCTCCGACGATTTGCCTTCTTTGCAAGTACTGCCAATCGAACCGTGCGCAGGTGTGCTCTACCTCCTCTTTTCGATGGAAGGTCCCGCGGAAATCCAGGTCCAGGCGGGGCTGGATCTGTTATTTTCCATCTCCACGTTCTGACGCACGCTGCATGCGTTTTGTGGTTGTCGAGCGTGGTCTATGGCTCTGCCAATACCACTAGCAATATCGCTGAATACTGGGGGCTCGTCCACGGGCTTCGGCGATCAAAGGCCAGCGACTGCTTACCCCTGTCGTTGGGGACAGTACAATTGTGCTTTCACAGCTCCGAACACGGCACCCCCACGCAAGGAGAGGTTCACTGAGGCAATCGCCATAGCTACCGATATCCATGTCTCCAGACGGGGACATCATTATCGCACTTACAACAAAATGGCGGAGCGACTGGCGAATATTGCTATGGACACAGGAGCTTCGGTTCAAGCGCACGCTTCATCTAACCCCGGTCTAGTCCAGGAGGCCACGACCTTCCCTGATTATGATGTCAATCATTGGTTGGATAACTCTCAAGCCGAATAACCCGTAATACAAGTACCCGTCCTGACAACGAGGAAGCTGATCATTTTTAATCAGGAGGTTGCGCGCAGTCGCGCTGCTGTCCGAGACCTAGTGCTACCTAGTATATAAAGTAGCAGTCACCCTGGTCACCTTGTGAACGGATGACTGGGTATAGTAGGACGTACGCGTACCCAAATATACCCCACTTTCTCACTCACTACGGGCCCACGCCTTCTCAAGAACACGCTGACGAAATATGATACGGGTAGGGACCTATAATGATCCAATACCTCACTTCTTCAACATCCACTGCTTCCGTTCTGGCACAAGCCTCTCCCCCAACAGGTCTTGACGACTCAGCAGTCACGAGGGCTATCTCCATAGAAGATCTATGTGCTTCTTTGAAATAGCTCAAACGAGGAAAAGCGGCAGGGCTCGATGAATTCAACAACACTTTCTACAAGGACTAAGCTGATGAAATCGCGCCTATTCCCGCAATGCTTTTCAGCAGATGGATAGCGTGCATCCTTTTCCCCTAATCATTTGAAGAAGCAAACAATCAGTGTTGTAAGAAGTAGAACGTATCTGATCATCCACTGGACCATCGTTCCATCGCCCTGCTTAACAGTGACTACAAGTTGTTCACCAATTTAATTTTTCTTCCCGAGTCCGACCACTGATTGCTTGGACGTTCCACCCCGACCAAGTCGGCTTTGTCCCTCAGCGGTCGATACACACGGCTCTCTATTTTTTTGCTTCGGCCCAAAACGCAGCCACATCGGGCCCAAGCCAGACCGGAGCGATAGGTCTACTTCTCGATTTAGCAAAAGCCCACGACACAATCCAGCGCCCGTTCTTACTATCGGTGCTGAAGTGGCTCGACTTTTTTCAGCATTTTGTCTCGGTAGTGGTGGCACTCCATTACAACACGACTTGCCAGATCATCGGTAACGGCTACCGCTCAAGGAAAAGGGAAGCTGCGGCTGCGGTGTTCGTCAATGGTTCCCTTTAGCTCCGCTCCTTATTATCATTGCTCTTGATATCGTATGCAGAGTTGTAAAAGCTCAACCAGAAATAAGCGCGTGAGGATCCTATCTGGTGACAGGGCAGACGTGATAAAGGCGTCTGGGTATGCCGACGATACGGCCATGTATATCCGCGAACGTCGGGCGGTTGTACATGTGGTATTCAATTCTCCGGCATCTCGGGACTTCACACAAACCTAGCTAAGTCGACAAAGATTGAACATAACTCATATAGTTCAGACCTGCCCCTATATACACGAGTCCTCACTCTTCTTGCGCTAGGGACTCATGCCGGTACCTTTGTTGTGCTGGTCGGGCAGAAAGAAGCTACAGCCGATAACTGGGAAAAATGTATCCGATCCTATTGGTGTCGACGAGTCCTTGCTCGAGCAAATACGCACACTCTGGAACAGCGGGCTTGCCTGGATAGCGCAGTCGTGGTCCCCAAAAATATATTTTTGGCACGCCATTGTTGGCCGTCTCCAATAATATCAGCACATCTTTACGGAATAATCCTGGACTATAGATGGGGGCGATGGAAGGCAAACGTTTCAGATTTTGGGTTTCACGAAAATTACGTCGCTTCCTATCCAGCAGGGTAGGCTGGAGATACCATGTATCAGGACTAAATTGATGACAATGGCTGCAACAACGGTCGGAAAAGGGCGGCATCCTTCTTGCAGCGGAAGCTCCTGATCGGAGACGTCCTGTGGGAGTCAGAGGATGGATCAACGTACATCACATCATGCTGGATGGCGGAGGTGCAACCTCAATAAAAAGTCTTCCTCCGGGAGACTGAAGCTGTAGTGGTAGGCCTGTCGGCTTTTCATTACATCCGTCGTGGGTACGTGACGACTGTTCGACGCCGAGCTTTCTATTTTCCTCTAAAGTACACACGGTCTACAACAATGATGGCAGTGTAACCATCGACTTTTCTCAAGCGATAACCGACGAAGAGCGAAATGGTATCAAGTCCGATGTCGATTTAACGAGCCGTTTCGACAATCGATGGCTTGAGCATGTGGCGATACAAGATATGTCATGGATCCGGGATCGTCGAGGTACCCCGTACAAGCTGCACGGAGCCGGCTTCTCTCGCGGCTCACGCACTCTCGGCGATTTGCTGTCACGGTCCTCAATACATCCTGTAGTGACTCGCTTTTTGCCTTGTACTGATATGGTAACGCAGTCGATAGCGAAGCGGCGACACTTTGGGCATTTCTGTCTCGCACTCGCTTACTACTTTTTACAATTACATATTGAGCGCTATCGCAAGGAGTCCTAGTCTTGTACTCGGCGAAGGTGCATCGGCATCACGAATGGCTTCTGGGCCACAGTTGTGCTTCCCTTTCACATTTTGACTCAGGTATACGATGCGGCACAACGACAATCAACTTTATACAGGGGTGGGATCGAGCTGAAATTTGAAACACCCCGGTATTTTTCGGGGCTCATCCGGCGCTTTTACGAGTTGTGCATTTGTGGGCTAGTTCTCAAGCAAAGCATGGGCCGGGCGGGTCTGGCTCCGTCATTGTCAAGGTTGACGCACTTGCTCACACAGCCTGCATCGTGTGGGTGGCCAGCATAGCATATGGCAATCCAAATGTTACTAACAATTTTGCCGAATATCAAGGTCTCGTGCACGGCCTCCGCCGAGCTAAAGAAGGCGTGTTGTCGCCTCAGCATGTCGTGGGGGACAGTTCTTTGGTGATTTCGCAACTACGGACCTGTATCGCTAACGGCTTAGACCCCAATGTTGTAATCATACGACGTGGCAAGAGATCTAGCCGACGGTGTAGCTGTGGTCAGCTGAGGTCATCACGACCGCGTCTACGACAAAATGTCTGACTGTGCGGAGAGCGTAGCCATGGACACGTGAAGCTCCATCCAATTACGAATCCCGTCCGGCAGAAGAGTCGTTAAGGAGCTGGCAGAATACCTCGACAACGACGGCAATCCATGTATCGATAGTTCTACAAACGAGCACGCAGATTCACGTGGACCCATTTGCACAGAAAAAGACCGGTTTTTTTCAAGAAAACGCCTCGCGCTGCGCGGAGGCGCGGTTCGTGGAACAATGATAGTCTAAGATCATAACTTAGATGTATGTGTGGTGATTTTGATCCCCACCATACTGGATACAGCCGGTCGCTAGCGTACCTGTATATAACTCACCTTATCACTCACTCTCTATAATAGCCGCACCAAGTGTGTATTGCTAGGAGTTCGTTTTGTTTGTAATTAGGAAAGTACTAATTCACTGTCGCCAATGACATTTAGAGGTAAATGACCGCTTGACTTCGCTTGTCGAATACCGTGCATGATCTCCCAATATTCTGCAACGTTGTCAGTGGTATCGGCGAATTCATAATCCATGCAGACATGACGCAAGCGGCGTGAGTCTGAATGTGTAGTTGGAAAATGACGGATCCAGCCCCTCCCGAACCTAAGAATTCGCGGGATCTTCCGTCGACATATAGGAGGTACAGCACCCCTGGGCACAGTTCGGTAGACAGCGCTTGCGACGAAGGCGGTTCATCGTAGAATATAGGAGAGCGTCGGCCAAAGCCGATCTTGCTTGCGCACATTTGTAATGAAGTCCAGTATGACTAGTCGAGTCCAGTTTAACTCACTCAGGCCTATCGACTCATTGAGCTCTGTTCAACTCGTTGAGACCCTTTTGACTCGTTGAGTCCACCTCAGCACATCGATTATAGTTTGACTCGTCGACTTCAGTTCGACTCGCCGATTCCACTTATATTCCTCGAGTTCTCTTCCGCTCGTCGTGTACAGTTTTACTCGTAGATATTGACTCGTCGAGCTTAATTTTTCTCATCGAATTATGTTTGACTAGTCGAGTGCAGCTCAACTAGTTATTCAGTATGACTCGTCGAGTTCGACCGGATACTCGACCCATCGAGCTTGACTCGTCACATTCGGTCAGATAAGCAGAATCATGTGGTGAAGTCGATCTCACAAAATTACTTTGGTGAGTGTCGATCTTCCACTTGCCCGGACTTGCCGACTCACGGAGGGGGTACTTTGATCCGTGCCTTGTTGTATAGCCTTGTGCTCACCTTGTTTACCCGTCGGTTGGGCTGGCTTGAGCTCTTCGTAATGGACTTGGGAGATGTCGATCTCGCTGAGAGGTTGGGTTGAGAGTTCGCTTCCGGTGCGGAAATCTTCACACCACGAATGGGGGTTCTGCGATCTTGATCTTGAGTCGCGGCGATCTTTATCTGTTGGCGTCGCGATCTCGATCTTGAATCACACCGATCTCAATTTGTCTTCGGGATCGGGGTCTTTGCTGTGCGGAAATCTTCACTCAGCAAATGATAGTCTTGCGTCGATCTTGCGTTGGGATCGGCCGATCTTGCTGGAAGTGCGCAATGTGGGCGGATCGGTTGCTTGTTTCGCCAAAATGAAACGTGCCGATCTGCCCTGTAGATCGCTTCAGTCTTGCTCGGTCTTGTCTTGAACTCCTTGTCCAGATCTTCTGACCACTTGAGCCGCCTCGCGATCTTGTAACCAAAATCCTTTTCCTTTACCGTTGTTTGCTGCTACCCTAGCAGTTTGAGTTGAGTTGAGTTACTTTAACCCCACCTTGGCCAAATAATTCAAGGTGAGTACACGAAACACGGCGCGGCGAAGTCTCTTGCTCGACGGGAGGCCAAATATCCTGCCCGGAAGAGATGTCTGCGACGTGCTTAATATGTAAAAACGGTAACTGCTATATTATTCAACCAAATTAATAGCCAACCTATCCTTAAGCCTATTCCAAACTGTAGGTCAATCTCCAAGTCGATATCACGGTTAAGCTTGACCGCCCCCTTGAACACGTGTCGAAATTTCGTGACCTGTGCTCCAAAGATAGAGCCAATACTCCCGATATCGTACCTAGACACCAAAAAGGGACCAAATTCCAAATACGGTACCAAATACCCAATTTTGGTACCGAAAAGTCCAGAATAGTATCCAAATGCCGAATGTGTCTAAATCCATTTTGCGACGTCAATTCAACTGGCTTCCACTGGCTCTTTCGATCTGAACTTTTAGGACATCACTCTTGGATCTTGAAAAAGCATTTTTATCACGATCCGATAGCTCCATCACCGATATATCCATAATCAGCAGGGAACATGACCGATCTGATGTCCAATTAGAGATTGTTGAGGATCAGGACGGTATAATTCAGCAGTAAATAGCTTTCTGTTTACCGTACGTGCTCCAATATCATTCTCCCGGGTTTATCGGCTCAAAGAGACCATCCACAGGTCTTGAAACAGTTCCCTGGACTCCCAAGAGTATCCACACTTCCAGATCGGGCTATAATTAACCTAAATCAGTACTCCCTTTGGGAGACCGGTAAAGAGTGTTACCGATCTGCAGGATGTTACACCTTCGTCACAGAGTCATATCGCATCACCTGGTCCCAGATCCTTGTCCCAGATCGCTCCATGGAAATCGTTCTATTTGTCGTCTTGTCCCAGATCGCTCTGTCTCAGGTTGATCTATATCCATCAATCTGGAGACAGTTGGATCGGATCGCCGATCCCCGTTGAGATCGCTTTCCATCTCCTTATTGGATCGCTAGGTCCCATTTCATCATTTTCCACCAGTAAGTGACGCCTTAACTGGGTAGTCACCGATCCACGTCCCAAAATTTGATTAGTGGCTTTACCACAATCACACCTAGTAAAAATTCCGAAATCACACTTTCTGTCCTACAATTATATCCTTATACACATCTAATCCAACATGTATTAAATTTTCCAGCACGCTACAATATTCAAGTGTATTCGCAGACACACGTTTTGCCAATACTCAGGTTGCCGACACAGGGTTCGCGACTTACATTCTGCCGACACACTATCGCCTACGGTCAACTTATGTAGAATTTGTCTACATATTAGATGTTATGGCCCACGCAAGTCTTTGAGTACTTGTGTTCTTTCGAATTAATTTATGGATTTCGACAAATCTGTTTGCACCACGCAAGTCTTTGAGTATTTGTGTTCTTTCGAATTAATTTATGTCTTTCGACAAATCTGTTTGCACGACGCAAGTCTTTAGGTACTTGTGTTCTTCTAGATAAATTTATGGCTTTCGACAAATCTGTTTGCACCTCGAATTTACTCTTATAGGTGCATTTTTTAATGTCCGCAGTACACGGTAACCAGCCAGGTTTCTTCACAGGCTCTTGATATGATGTGCTATGTTTCTTAGACTCCATCGATCAAGGAGAAGTCCGGATGATGTTGTTTTTCGTCAAGTTTTTATCCATACACAGCGAAAGACCGTAGTAATTGCTGTTCGACTCTACGATATCGAGTCACGTAATATGTAGTAGCAACAAATTTTTGTTGGTGATAAGAAATGTACCCCTATTTCATCAGACAAATCAACAAAAGCACAGTCTATAACACCTATTAGCTCATGAGGTCGTACCATTTCTATCGTGCAAAGACTTGATCTATCACATTTATAATCGTGTTGACGTTATTTTCTCATTGTTTATAAACAGAAACATTTCATTATCCGGCAACGTTGGGCAAATGGTGCGATGTAGAGAAAATGGTTTTATTGATTATACACCAATCGGACAATCCTCGACGATTTTGACATTGACTAGTCGGAACTCGACAAGTCGGAGACTTTAACGATATTCCATCGTTGGAATAGGAGTTTGTACAGAGGAAACAGGAGAGAGTAGGAGTCACCCACGTATCCCTCACTGAAGAGAATAAGAGACAACCAATACAGAGCAAAATTCTCTGGTCCAAGACACGCGTATATTTCACGACAAGTCCCTACGCGGGATTGATTATGCTTGCCGTCGAACCTCGAGAGGCACAGCTTGTACAAGTTTCGACTGGTAGCGCCAAGAAGTCAAGTCGACCTAGAATGATCAGTCGCTACTAGCGCAGTTTAATCCGTGTGTGGTACATTATTTCGTCAAATCTGTGCACTCACATTCTCAACGTACAAATACAACAATCGCCGAATGAAGTCGGCGACACGGTCTGTTACGTTCGAAAAAATCTCTACGAGGTTCGTTCCTTCGGGTTCAGTTGTGGCTTTCGCCTAACTGATTCCTCACAACCAATCCTCCAGAAGTCTGGATGAGCTCATAGGCTTCTACACCTATCTCTTTCTGTGACTTCACACTTACGGGTGGAAGCCGGCACAGTACGCGCTTTTACAGATCACCGGGCGCAGTGTACTCCCGACTAGAAGAATTACGGTGCCCCCGGCTGAGGCCCGCCGGCTTGTCACTCGGACAAGTCTTTGTAAAACGGGACCCAACCTTAAAGGATCTCCGGCTCGTTGTTGACGAGACTCACAATGGTCCCTCTACTGAGGCTTACCAGTTTGCCGACGACGAGACACCTTCTTTACATGCAAATTGTCGAGCTTTGACCGATTCATTTATAATGACGACAAAGGCGTTATATCGATACTGTTGAACAAGTTGTGTTAATGCAACTTCTTTAAAGATGATTGTGAGCAGCATCTTTACAGAATTTCGGTTCATGTGAAATTTGGTCGCTAAGATACAAATAGTAAGTAAATTGGATCATGTTGTGTAGCTCATTTTAATATTTATACTTCCATATTTGCGACTTACCACGCAATCGTACAATTTGGGCACTTGGAAGTGTGCCTAGTTACATGAGCACCGCCTACGGCGGTCGGATGGCGAGTGACGCGCTCCCGCCGTCAGGGCAGCACGAAGCGCTTGTGCCGAGGGAATCCGTGCCGGGTCCCTCAGAGGACTCTGGGTGCGCTGGCCACAGAGGTGGCACCGATTCCGTGTGTCTTGGGTACATGGGGGATGAAAACATCGCACTTAACGTGGAGACTCGTCGAGTCTTTTCAAGCGCAGCGACTCGGCGAAACGCACTTAACGCGGAGACCAGTCGATTCGACCTTGAAACGGCGAATTAGCGCGTTTCCTACGCGGCCGCGGTCACCGGTTTGGACGACCACAGTAGCCCCATCGAACAAAACGGCCTCGGCGGCCGCTACGGACCTGGTGATCACACCGCCACTGCTGACGCTGGGGTCGACGACGCATTTCACGATCGCAGTAGCTGTGCTGGTTCGAACTGCCACCAGCGAAGTGGAACGGCAAGCCGGATGATAATATGGAACCGATTATACCTCTGGAGGAAAGGCGCTGGCGGCATGGACGGTGGGCGGCATTATCCTGAAGTCACCGCCTGGTTTCCTGGTGTGTTCACACCCTCGGGCAACGCGAGTTGCGATGCTCGATTTTTTAGGCCTACTTGGAAGGAACCGTTATTGCGGTTTTGCTGCCGTTCGTGTGCATACCCCAACATATTGCTGAGTAGACGCTGCTTTTGCAGCTTCTTGAGAGCCGTGAGGGGGACACGGCACCAGAACCTATGAGTCGCGAACTGGTCAAGGGAGCTAAGCGTACTAGCTATGACGCGGAACTAGACGCCTCATCCTTCTCCCTGCCGAATCAAGAGGCAGCAGCGAGTTGGGCATGCCAAATCAATTTTTTTGGGGTGCCCGTCGTCATCTTTTATGTCCCGCTCCAAAGTAGCGGGAGGACTTTTCTGCTACTTCGGCCTCAGCTACGCCGGTTGTACGCACTCTTTTGAATTACAAAGTGCGGGATCTCTTTAATGGAGTAGCGACCAGCCATGTCCAGGCCATTTTATCGTCGAGTGTGTCCTGTGCGGTGACATCGGTGACTCGTGCGGGCCCGAACGAGTCGGAGGCGTATGGTTTTAATTTCTTCGTGGCAACTTTCGACACAGTTACATATCCCGAGCAGCTCAAGCTGGTGACCCACATCGCGACCACCAGTACCTCGATGTTCCTCCACCATCACCCGCATTTTCAACGAATTCCATGCTTCTCATGTTACTCGCCGTACCATTCCAGTGAAAAATGCGTGGCCCGCACAGGAACATTTCTCTACGAACATCACCGCGAGTTCATCGGTTTTCCTGCGCTGCCGACCCAGTCAGCGGGTTAACCCTTCATCATCTCAATGTGCACGGACGCTTACAGCATGTCATTGGCCTGTCGGCGACACTAACTGCAACAACGACCCGGCTGAAGGCAGAAGCGCGCAAGTCCTCACCTTTAGCCAAGGCTTCTCAGGCAAACTTGCGTGACGGCCATAAGGCGTCCACCTATGCCTCTTCACTCTGTGGTCAGCCAGCAGCGAGCGGCAGTAGCTCATGTCCCGCCATTCTATCGATCGATGGTTGGTTTGACCCCAGCACCAACAAGAAAAAACGTGGATCGCACCCGGATGCAGCATCCACCTGTCATTCGCCTGTCCCTCCAGCTCGACCGTCTAGACGACCTAAGGCGCATCCAGCCCAAGGAACCGGACATCCTACCTCTCAGGTGGCGAATTCCTCCGCAGAGAAGACCACGAAGAAACCAGTTCAGGGCGAGCAAACCTTACACGTACATAAAAGGTTAAGGGGCATACGACTGGGCGTTCGCCCGCGCCTGCCGTTGCAAAGACGCCTACTCGCTCACCACAGGCGGCTCAGCGTTGCGCAAAGGCGGCTCACGAACTTGACGGACTACTCGGAGGTGACAAAAGGTTGCAGCGGCGGACGCGACGACGGATTCGAGTGGTGTGGGTTCTGAGCCTCTCGTCTCCTTAGTCGCTACGGATCTGGCATATGCTCGAGTGCAGGTGGATGATGGACAACGGCAGGTTGATATGTTGTCCATTAAGGCAGCCGAGGAGCAGTGCATTGACGACTCGAAAAAAACTTGCTACTTTGACGCTCACGCTCATGCGTTGAAATGGCTCTTGCCCTAAAATCTACTACGGTCGATGAGGTGCCTGCATTCGACTACGAGGATGACTCTCTGCCTACTTTGGGATACAAATACCGCGCTGCCGGTGCGGCAACCACCCGAACAACTGATGAAGTTACAAAAGCCATGATTACGCTGAAGACATTGGAACTCCGCTTTGGCGAAGATTTCACCGCAGGAGCAGCCTGCGATCGAGGCTGACGTCTTCAGACCTGATTTACCACCACTCGAGCGGCCGGCTGATATAGCCGAAAAAATTAGGGAGCGAAGCCGCTCGACAATTTGCCACCTCTTGACGTCTTTTGTAGTCGCAGCAGCAGCCATGCTAGCGTGAGAAGCAAGCCAACTTCTGGAGCGCTACCCTCTGAGTCCGTACCGCACGTTCCGGTATCATTGGACATGCCGCCGACGTGTCCTCTAGATCCCGACTTTGAGAATACACAGAGTCTCGACGTGACTATGGCGGCGAGTTCTGCTACTCTCGGCCACACTATGCGTATCGATGATCTCGGTATAGGTGCAGTAGGATCCCCCAACCTGCGCCGACTGTTTTCCCGTTACAGAGGAGCCGGCTAAGGCTATAGCAGATGAGTTAACTGTATCGTCCGGACTTATGGCGGACCAAGACCTAAGTACGGAGACTATACCACACAGTGATCATGAGAAAACTCTGCCACATGTGGCCGTCCAGTCTTCTATGGACCACATGCGCGCTCACGACTCACATACCCAGACCTTGCGCGACACCCGAGTCCGCAAACTTTCAGGTACCGTGTCAGCGGCGGTAGCTGCTGCAGCGGTGCCGGAGAGCACGAAATAAATATCTGCAAACACATCCGCGATTCTACAGTGAGTGAACCAGCGAAAAGCGGTATCTGCGGTTTCTGCTACACTGCCTGTTGGTACAAAAGGCCAAGCATCATGGATTGGTTCCTGCGCGCTGGAATTGGCAGCGCTCGTCCGTGCTCTGCCTTTCCCGATTCCATATCTCGCCTCCATAAGCGGTGAGACTCTCCGAGCCTTTGGACATTCCATTAATAGCGAGTCTCAGCTTACTGTTATCCGACAACACGCTAACCACGCTGATGGGAAACCTTGAGAGCTATGTACGGGGTGGGCCGCGGTAGCAGATGGTTAGACGAGTAAAACTCGCTGGAAAACAATTGACCCCAACCTGCGCTGGCGACGTTTCAGCAAATTACAGCCGGAGTTGTTATGTGCAACTGTCGTCGAACCTATATCCGACTTGGATCAACGCGGCGTCCTGAGCGTCCTGTTTAATTTATTACCAGCGTTTGCGCCTGTGGAAGACGAGACCAAGGTTGTGATGCCACAGGCAAAGGCGGTGCTCTATCACCTATCCGAAGAAGTCCGTGCGGCAATCCTTGGAGTCCTATCCAAACCTGCCAACTGGCAGCCGGACCTTGACCTTATCGCGCGCAACGGTCAGATGCTGGCCCCTCGATCCTAAGGGCACCGCGGTTGGTTCAGGGGCTGACTCGTCAGATCGAGTGGCTCAGCTTTTCTCTTCTTCTCTTTCTGCCAATCGAACTCGTTTGAGCGACGGGATTGGGCATCCGCCCCGACCACTCCGTCGTCGACGGCGTCAGATGCTGAGGGCTGCCCGGAGGCCACGCGAAAATAGCCTCGGTTTACATTTTCAAAATATCGCCTGATTTCCTAAGCAACCAGGGCGATGTGCAGAATGGTTCGGACATTTTCGTCAACGCGAAGAGCGAGGGGCGATTGATTGGTACTTCTTCAGGAAACGCGGGTCGCTTTTTGGTGAATCGGCCACTATGGACGGGCTGTAAAACCACACGTGGGGCTTCGTTGCGACACCAGGGCACACTATGTGGGCTGAGTCAGACGCGGCGCGTGGAGGGGTAGCTATTCTTCTCAATTCATATTCGTCGACTACAGAGATGGACCCTTGGCACGAGGAGCATTGACACCGCGTTGCATGGCCGCTAGCGTTACGATCATGGGAGAAGCGGTCCTCGTCGTCAATGTCTATTTTACGAACGTCAAAAGTGAACGGGAGGCCTTGCTCGAATTGCTTCTCCACCACATACGGGGCACAAAGGTCCGATGCTGATGGGAGGGGACTTTAACTGCACCTTAGTCCCACGTCTGGATCGTTCCTTCGTTACTCCTGCTGGCATACGTGATTCTATGGCGCTGCGTCGGCTTCTCGTTCGGGCACAGATGAGCGCTGTCCTCGAAGATGAGATGGAGCGAGCGGGGGAAGAATGTGAACTTTCAGCATTCCATGCTACGATGCACACTTATTTTTACACTCTGCCAGGGGGTGGCTCCGCGAGCTTTCGACTCGATCGGTGGTATGTTAGTGCTCTATATGCTAACTGGATTCGAGACGCCGTCCTCTCAGTGCCTGGACCAACGGCGGACCACAACGGAATAACTATTCGGATCGGGGTGCCACGTCGAATTGTGCGCGTGCGTAAGCCACGGCGCGTATATTCTGTTCCGGGATGTGCATAAGCTGCCGCAAACCGCGCAATTATTGCTTCGCTAGAGACTGCGCAGAGTGTAGTCGAGGACGCAAATTCGATTTCGACAGCGATCTATGACACGGCCCGCATACTTGCGGAGTGGTGGGATGATTGAAAGATACGTTTACGTCAAATCTTGTTGGCTATAACCAATCAAGCCCGTCACAGTTTGACGCGAAGTTATCAGCAGCGACTGCGTCGCCTCTATGTCCGGCTCGACGCGGCACTCCTCGTGGCGCGCTCTTCGGATGTCGCTCCGGGGCGCGTTCACGGGAGCAGCGAGCAGTCTATTTCTGGCGATACCCCGGAGGAACTTCGTCGCACTATTGCAGAGTGTCGCAGGTTATGGCAAAGAATCAAGAAAGAGCGTCTTCTTACCCAACACTCGTAATGTCCGGGCGAGACTCCCCGCATTTTACACGCCCGAGTGGCGACAAATTTCAGGACAACACGATTGTATTCCTGGGTAATAAAGCATCCTCCGGACTGAATCAATCTCAAGAATTGGCTGACGAAATGGCAGAGGGGTGGGAGTCTATCATGACTCGTTCTTTCGAGTGCCCCGATGCTACCGCCTCATTTCTTGGTCAGCCCGCTCGGCCACATCGAATTGACGATTCGTCTGGCACGGTGGCTATCTCCCCAGATGACGTGTGTGCGGCTCTGAAAAAGACTCAAACGTGGAAAGGCAGCAGATCCGGACGAAATAAGCAACACATTTGCCACGACTACTCCGATGCGATCGCGCCTATTCTTGCAGCGCTGTACACAAGATGGTTTGATTGCAGCGTGTTCCCAGCGTCGTTTGAAGAGGCAAATATTCAGTGCTTGAAGAAAACTGCGGCTTCCGCCTTGCCGCTGGACCATCGTCCTATCGCGCTTCTCAACAGCGACTGCAAGCTATTTACCAATATTATTTCTTTTCGAGCTCGGCCCTTGTTATCGCAGACCGTTCTACCGATCCAAGTTGGCTTTATTTCGAAGCGGTTCATCCATACGGCGATCGACATGTTTGCGGCTGTCCAAAAAACCGCGAATGGGGACCCCGATCTACACGGCTCCATCGTACTGCTTCTTGATTTCGCTAAGGCCTACGACACGCTACAACGTCCATATTTGATCTCGGTGCTGGCATGGCTAGGCTTCTCCTCTCGGTTCATATCGGTAGTGGCTGTATTCCGTCACGATACGACTTGCCGATTTATAGTGAACGGCCACCGCTCCAGCAGCCGTGAGGTTTGCTGTGGAAATCGACAAGAGTGCCCACTCGCCCCCCCCCTACTCTTTATACTGGCTCTTGGTAGTGTCTATCGGGTATTCCAAGAGAGGGTGGGCGTTCGTGGCGTACCTCTCACCTCCGGCGGTCGGACGAATGAGATCAAGGTTTCTGGTTATGCCGACGACACGGCAGTATACCTGCGAGATCGGGCAGCGGTGAAGCTTGTTGTTTCCATTCTGGAAGAATTCGCAAGGGTTTCAGGTCTTGAGACGAATCGAGCTAAGTCTATGGTTATCGAGCTAGATCCTCGCGGTTCAGCCTTGCCTCTCGACACCCACGGCCTCACTCTTCTAGCCTCCAGCGAGTCATGCCGATACCTTGGTGTTCTGGTAGGGCAACAGGACGCAGTGGACGAGAATTGGGCGAAATGTATACGATCCTTATGGTGTCGGCTCGTTCTGGCCAGAGAGAAGACTCACACATTCGAGCAGCGGACCCGCCTCGCCGGTGCCATTGCGGTTCCCAGAATCACCTATCTAGTATGTCATTGTTGGCCTCCTCCTACCATTGTCACCCTATTGCATGGATTGGTCATGGACTTTGTAAGGGGTATACGAGATGGCAAATGATCCCGACCTTGGGTGCCCGCCTAGATGGCTGTATTACCGATATATCAAGGTGGTCTTGCGGTACCGTGTATTCGAACAGAACTGCTGACAATGGCGGCGACAGCGGTTGGGCAGTGGAAAGCTACGGTTTCCACGAGGGTTTTGCTGGTCGGATATGCCCTGTGGGGTTCTTTCGGGTCAGGCTCGGCTTACATCACGCTGTGTTGGGCCGAAAACACGTATCCCAGATTGAGGCCGTCCCTCTAGTTGATTGGTTCTGAAATTGTTGGTCTCTCCGCAGCTCGACATGCCCGCCTAGGCGAAGTCAAGGAACTCTGCCGTCGGGCCAAAATGTTTAGGTCGACAGCCGAGGTCGACTATAATGACGACGGAGGCGTCTCAATTGATGTCCGACGAGCGCTTGATGATAAGATGCGGGCTGGAACGAAGGTCGAATTAGCAGCATCGGGTCGATTTGACACCAGATGTCTTGTCCACGCTACAATGAAAGATATGTCGTGGCTGCGAGATCATAAGGGCAAGCCCTACCAGTTGAAAGGTGTTGCATTTGCGACAGAGCAGACCTACGTGGGCGACACACTGTCATGGAGCACGGTTCAAAGTGGGGCTGTACGATTCTCACACTTGCGAGATGCGGCTACCCAATCGATGGCGAAACGACGACACTTTGGATCCTTCTGTCTAGCCCTTCTCTACAACTTCCCTTCGCTCGTGTATCGGGCTATTGAGCCACGGGCCTTACTTGCGTACTCGTCGAAGATCCATCGTCATCATGACTGGCTACTAAATTGGGATGGTACATCGCTATCCCACTTCGACACGGTCATGTCTTGCGGAGCGATTCCCGTCTCATCGATGTTGTCGTGCGATAGCGCTGCCTCCTTCAACAGTGGATCTCTTGTCCACTTTGGCGCACATCCCGTGCTCACGCGGGTCGTGCAGCTTTGGGCTGGCTCACGACGATGGCTTCCGCAACGCAAACAGCTCAAGTATATCATTTCCCGGCGGCTGCGTCAGGAAGGGAGCCGACTGCGCGACAAGCGTGTAACGAAGCCGGACTTTCGAGTGACTTCAACAGGTACTGAATTGATCTAGTGGAGAGATCTCCGACGGATAAGGGCGACCTTTCCATCCGGTGCCCGGACGCTGTATAGACTCAAAAGCAATAGTTTTCCGCTTTGGAATCGTGCGGCTCAAGACCTGTCGTGCCCCGTACCTGAGTTTTTACTCACCCTCCCTGTGATGGCAAGTCACGTCTTCTGGAACTGCCCTAGTGCCTTCCGACATTGGCATCATCTACTATCTTGGTGGAGACGTCTCGGCGACATTTAGGAGGATGACCTTCAAGTCTGGGTATTTGGAATGGACTTGCCGTGTCTTCCAAGCGCGGCATGGAACGCTATTAAGGATGTTCTCCACCCGGACGACGATCTGTAGGGTACGAAGGGTGCGGTCTTTACAGCAGCTCGCGAGCTTTGGCGTTTTGTCGTTTCTACGACGCTACATGCCATTTGGATCGAGCGTCTCCGCCGCATGGAGGACTCAACTCTACCACAGGAGGTACACACCGCCAGGGCTCAAACCCATTTCCGCCGATCGGTCGCTCGTTTTTGCGGGTCCACGTTCCAGCCAGATGTGGGAGCGGATGGCCGACTCCTTGCACGGGTGCGGTCGGCCCTTGCTGACTCTCTCCTATGCTACGATGACCCCCCTCATTGCGAGCGTTGCCGAGCAACAACGACTTAGGCGTTCTTTACCTTTTGTTCTTCGACGGTGGATCGCGCGGAAATCCCGGACCGGGTGCGGCTGGATCCGTCAACGCCAAATTGCACGTTCCGACGCACGCCGTATGCATCATGTGGGTGGCGAGCATGTCCTACAGCTCTACTCATACTACCAACAATGTGGCGGAATACCGGGGGCTAGTGAACGGTCTCCGCCAAGCGAAGGCTAGCGGACACTCATCTTTGCATGTCGTTGGGGACAGCGCACTCGTGCTATCACAACTTCGTACCCATCACTCCCCTCGCAAGCCACACCTGAAATTGCCTTTTCGGGAAGCACGGGCTTTAGCAGACGATATTGACGTCACCAGCTGGGGCCATCACTACCGCGACTACAACAGGATGGCGGATCGACTGGCCAATCTCGCTATGGACTCATGTGCCTCCGTTCAAGTGCACACTACCTTGGGGCGCCGTGTCGTCTCAGAGGCCGCGGCCTTCCTCGACAATGATGTTAATCACTGGCTGGAGGTTTCCCTAGCCGAACATACCGAACTACAGGGCCCCGCACTGACCGCGAGGGGGATGGTAATCTCGCGGCAACACCATGCGCAACGTCGTGTGGCGGTCCGAGGTCTAGTTCTAACCTAGTATATAAAGTAGTGGTCTCACACGGTGACTTTGTTACCTGACGACAGGATATAGCGGGTCGATCGCGTACCTCACTATACCTCATCTTCTCACTCGCTCATTTTAATATTTTGCAAAAAAGTCCATTGTTTTGGACAAGATGACTTCGTTTGTTCTAAACACGAAAATGGTGTGAGCAGCTTGGAAAAGGAAAACTTATTACGTTTTTCCATTTACAGTGCATCGGTAAGAGAACATGTATCACGTAGAAACTGGAAGTACAAACCGTTGAACAATCGTACACAAACAAGATGGCAAATGTCTCCCATCTTTGTGATCGCAAATAGTAAAAGCTTCTAACGCTCTATTCTTCGGAGCTGGGCGAAAGAACAACGGAGGCTCGCAATGTCATCTTTGAGGCTACAAACGACATACGACGCTTCATCGTGCCAATCACATTCCACGCCATTTGACTACTTCGGCTACAGCGGAAGGAGGACTTGACAGTGTCAGGTGAAAGCCAAAATGCGATCGCCTAAGCTAGTGTGGCGATGAGCGATCTTTTGCTTGCTTAATAACGCAGTGATGACTTCACAGAATCTATCTGGCAGAAATGTGCTCAATATTACGAGACAATCTATTGTGACACTTGAGCCGTCGAGTCTGCGCTCGCTGGCCTTGTAGCATTCTCAACTGAAGCGACCACGTTCGAGCGATTCCGTCACGAAGATCTCCAGGCACCTCGGACCTAGAAAGTTCCACCTCTATCGCAATGCGAGCGCAGCTACGGGCATACATGCGACTTGGATCGTATCGACGGCCATCACGGCATGTGGGCCCGCAACGATGACGAGCTTTGCCAAATAGTTAGGCCTCGTTCACGTTCGATTCCGGGGCGAAGAGCAGCGGTATCACGACGCCGTGCGTAATTGTAGTATTGCAATGCTGCTTACCAACTCTGTCTCTGTGCTTCTCACCCGTAAGCTGCAACCCACGACACTGTATCTTCAATCGCGGGCACCTGACGACGCGGCTGTCCCTGTTGTGAGCTGAACTCAGTGTTGGAAGTGATACTTCGCATCTAGCTGGATGTCAGATGTACGCCGGTAAAGTCCGCCAGGTAGTGCGTCTTTAGTCTGTGGATGTTGTCGTTCTACAACGTTCAGTGCATAGGCACCGTGTGGCACCAAGCGGCATAAGCCACAGTACGGAGAGAGTTCGCTTCGCGCTCGGTAAGCTACAGAGGAAGCCCGCGGCTGCAGGCCAACACGCGTCTGGCACGCGTCCGTACGTAAACTAAATCTGTCATGCAATCTTTGTTTCCTATACTCACCACTACCGAGAATCCAAGATGATGACACCCACACCTGCGTCAAACGTAATGATCGATACCAAACAATTGCTTCGAGTCACGCGCTAGCCTACCGGGACATCGATGGATAGCTTGACGATAACAGTGCCAAGATGCCAGTCCTTAGCTCGGGACCTCGATCGCCGTTGGCAAGGTACAGAACACCCAATGCTCGTAAATCACGCGAGAATGGGCATTGGCGAAGCGCCAAGCAAATTGGCGGAGAGAGCTGCTGCTCACGCACTCGCACTGTAATCTGTACTGAGCAGCTGCTCCAGATAGCTAGATTGTTCGGGCTGGGCAGAGGACACCCCGTCGATATTGCTCTCCAATATATCTCACATTTAACAGTAAAAACACGTTGCCACTGGGTCTCAGGAGAAGCTAGGAATGTGAGCTAACAAGTTTGTATTGTCGTTGTTGCTGTGGACATGGGCAGTAATCGAAAGACGACCGCGACGTCTATGTCGCAGCAACAACGGTGAAAAGGAGCTTCTGGGCTTCATTATTGTTCGAGAGGAAATGCAAATTACTGCTTGGAATCTATGCTGGCATGGTTTGTGGTACGGTCAGCTGTCTAGCCTGTACTTTCACCCACAAGCTTGACTTTGTTCATGTATTGCAGGCGGTCAATATACTGTCACTTTGCTCATTCGTTTCCTCGACGTGCTACAAACGGCATTCATCAGTAGAAAAGAGCAAGAAACACAAAGCGTAGCCACCCTTGTCGACTCTCTATTACAGGTACAGAGATACATCAGGACCTCGTCCGAAAAGCTGGTTCCAAGAGGGTGGGAAAGCAAACGGAAGCGCTGGTGGCATCAAATCAGACACCGCGTCAGGGTCAGTAGTCAAATGCTTTTGCCCTAGTCGCAGAGAGCGAAAAAGATGTGTGGCCATGGCAGCAGCGTCCAAGACGTTGTTTCCTTCGGCACATGGCATCACCCACGCAACACACGGCAACTGCAGTTCCTCGCACTTTGCATGCAAGAGCGGAGCAAGGCCAGCACCGCGGATCTGCTCCCATCGCTCGACAGATGACGATGGCGCTTGGGCTGCTTCGTGGACGCTTTCAGTCTCTGTAGTGAGTCCCTCGAAACGAGTCAAAATAGATTCGTCGAGCTGAGCAGCATTCGCAGAGTAGATGGTACGGATCGGACGACTGCAAGCACAAGAAGTCGCGTTAGCGACAGCATGATTACGTCTGCGAAAGAAGAACGATAAGCACGGTGCCCGACCTCATCATGTTGACGTCATGACGAAGCATGTCATCGCATCCAGCCAAAACGCCAAGCGTCGCCGCCTTGCTTGAGATCGCCCACTCGACCAGCTCTTGGACGAACGTGTGAGCTTTCCCCTGGCCTCAATCGTACAAGTTTTCAGTCTTTTGTGAACTCTCTGACGCTAACAGCTACAAGTTGGCGGCGAATCGCTTACCGGCAAGACAGGAGCTCGCTGCTGGATGACCGTCAGCTTCTTCTCTTTGCTCTGATACACTGCCACGATCGAGCAATGTCAGATCCTTTCGAGCGCCATTACTGATCGATTTCATCCTCTCTTTCTTTCGGCCGTGCACTATATTGCACAGCGACACACCTGCTAGATTGAGACATAGAGCGTGCGGCTGCTGCGTGGCAAAGGCAGCGCCGCCAGCAATAGGGGGAGCCGACTTGCTGAGCAAATGGCCGACACACTTGAGCTCCACGTCCTGCGTTTCCACGTCCAGTTTCAAGAGTATCATCCGGTCAGTTGTGAGGCTTCCTCTTCCCTTAACCAGAACTGAGCAATTGCGGCAGCTATGTAGACCGTACAAATGTGTTTCCATTCGACAGCAACGTGTTGATCAACAGATCGATCGTCAGTTGGCCCAAGTTGGCGTTCGAAACTGCCGGCTACAGATGGGGAACAGTAAAGAAGAGAGAGAGAGAAATACACACAGTGGGTTGTCACATGAGTGCAAAGCAAAGACTGAAGAGTCACAGCTACACCTGACGAGCAACGAGGAGAATGGTGCTGGCTCAACAAGCGATCGAGAATGTACGTACCACTAGCACCGTGTGGTCGACGAAAAGCGCAGCGCAAGCAGCAGAGTCGGCGGCATTGGCTCCGTCTTGAGGGTAGAACTCCATTCGATAGTGCGAGCTGCTAACTTTGTGGATGTGTGGATGTGCGTATACAGTGGACAAGCAGAGGTGTATAGTGCCAATTGACTGCTTTTTACATCCAGCAAAACGCAAACGCGTGATTTCTTTGCTTTTTATCGCAAGCTGTGGTGACTTCTACGTGTTTGCATCGACGCGCATTTGTCGGAGGCTTATCGCGCAGAAAAGCACTGTAAAAACACCTTTTTTTGGCTTCGCTTGCAGCGTTTATCTGCTGCTGTTCCAATATAGTCCGAGAAATGACTCTGCAAAACACTCAGCGCATATTGGGACCCACCCGAACGAGAGCCGAAAATGGTGTACGACAGGCACAGACTCGGAGTGGAAATCACAACGAACGACAGCAAACCACTGCTGACCCGTTATTCGTTGTCGCGCTTTTCAGAGCGGTCGACATGTCTCTGCACTTGACGTACACAGATCCGTGTGTTACTCCGTTGAATACTAACTCGTGTCCACGTGCTCTTTCGAGCTGTACCTTCAAGAACGTCTACTGTTCCTGCTGGACGCTTTTACTCGATCCCGTGGACTTTGAGACGAATGCTCGCAATGTGTCGACCATTCGTGCTGAGGTCGTGGCAATGTAGCAGCACTCTGCGACTAGTCGAAGCGCCATCATCTGCGTAATTACCTCGTCGCCATCGAGAAGGTGAAGCAGCCAAGTCCTGCCGTGAGATTGTGGACAGCAATGCCGTCATCCGGTAGAGAAAAGATGTGGCCTCTTCGCAACACAAAGGTGGCGAAAACTTCCCTGCGGTTGTTGACTCGAAATGGGTCCCGAGTTCGACAATGACTCGGCATTTAGATTCACTGCTTGACTCTGACTGTCGCTTCCAAAAAAGTGTCGGAGGTCGAGCCGTTGAGGTGGTAGGGTGGTGACACCAGCGAGTCCTGTTCACGTACGCTGGGTCCAAGCAAATGCCGACACGGAAGTCTCAGGTTCTCGGAAGTGACGACGAGCCTTTTACTGCCATACGTCTTCAGTATCAACTCGCCATCCGAGCAACAGGAACGGCGAGCAGGCGCACATCTACATGCACCTCTTTATATCGTGCCCGTGTACAACACATGCATGCCATCGTTCACATGGCTTCCATCGGCACCGATTCGACTGTCCACACTGAGCCGTGATCATCCTCGAACTTCCGCACGAGCTGTTCTTGCAGACTGAAGCCCGCGCGACGCATCATCTGCGGCAAAATGGCAGGCAGACTCTGCGTATGGACAGAAAGCACACTCGGCATAGCTCGGCTTAGGCGTAAAGTCACCGCGACGTAGACCCGACGCAACCTCAACAATCGCATCTTCGGCTTCCTGCGCTGCTTTCTCCGAGAAGAGCACGAATCCGTCATCATAGGTCCCTGCTTTGCCATCTCCCACTTTTCTGCTCCTGGAAGTGATGCTGCTTGGCTGACCGCCGATCTGTTGCAGCTTGGCGCCATACGGTGCCTCACCAAAAACTTTGCTGAAAGCGTACATGTACATCTTGAGCTGCAAGCTCTCGTCCGCCAATTTGCTCATATTGCGTCCGGTGCCACTCATGTTGGACTTGAACTCCTTCACGACGCACACGGACGATCCGTCATCATCTGGATTCGAAACACGATCGATGCGGTCCCACACACCTCGCAGGTCCACACTGGCTTTGGGAACATAGAAAGAGAACGCCTGCTCTACGTGGAGAATCTCCTCCAATTGTGTGTCGCTGTCGTGCGTTTCAATGAAGTCCCGTAATGCCATCACACCTCGATCGAAAAGGAACAAAGATTGCTCGTTCGAGCTGAAAAGCCCGTGCCCGTCACCTGGCCATGATTGCAGGAAAGCCTTTTCAGCTTCAACAGCAGCAAGCGTCTTCACTTCATGCAGATCCTTGCCGTTCGTCTGCGAAACAGCTAGCGATTTGGCGAAAGCAGCTACGCCTTCGTGTAGCGCGCGCCCGAACATCATCGGAGTAGTTACGTCCCCACTCAGCTTCATTACGCGGCCCAAATAGTACCGATGTGGGCACCGCATGTATTCAGCGATTTGCGAATACGATAGGTGCGATGGGTCGTATGATTCGCTCGGTGCTAATTGCGATGAGAGACGACGACTGTCCGTGCTTGGACTACGCGCAAACCCTTCCAAGTCCAGATTTGACCTCAACGTCTTTGACTGCCGCACGTGCGTTGTATCTTTGTTAGGGTGACACCCATTTAGTTCATCATCGCCACTCGTCGTTCTTGGACAATTGTCGACAGCAGACTCTAGCAAACCACGGGGTATGATTGGAAAGAGCACGCGAGCCACGAAGTCGCGCAAGAGTCCCACCACGTCTGACATCCAATAGCTGGACGTCCCGCGTCGTCCAGCACTTGCGTTCACTGTAGGAACGGATTCGATTGGTGTCAACGACTCCGGTGATGGGCTAGTCGGTGGCGATGTAGCACCGGTTGCACCAGCACTTCCATTGCTATCGCTGCCACGATAGACTAGTGCAGCTGGTTGATCTCCTTCATGCCAGATCGGTTGGAAAGTGCGGCTTACGACCTCGCGCTTAGATACCGAGGTGTCGGCAAGCTCAGCAAAAGACAGCACCACTTCGTCATAAGCGCGAAGAGTCAAGGCTTCGTATGCGAGCAGTTTGCACTGCTCCAGATGCTCGGCACGTGTTTGCACCGGAAACGGTTCGCTCAGCAGACCATACGGGAGTGGCAGCGTGAGACGTTTCATCCGCCCAGGAAACTTGCTATCGCGCATCGACATCAGCACTAGCACATGCTTGCGGCTCTCCTCCTCATCGCTTTGCGAAGAAGCGTAAGACTGTAGCGCATATGCTGTCAGTGGAATTACGCGAATACGAGCATCCTTCGAAAGTGTCTCCACACCGGCGTCTGCTGAACCTGTCTTTGAAGCGGACGAAGTTAGGTTGGCCTTCCGTAGTTGCTGCAAGTATGGCACCACAAACGGTATTTGATCACTCATCGCAACCTTTTGTGCAGTCTCAAGTTCTCTTAAGAAATCGGCCAGCACCAACGACTCGCGCTCCTCGTCCACAGAATTCGGAGTCAGTAGCGTGTCCAGTCGACCTGTAGCTTCCAAGAATATTTGGACAATCTCAACCGCAGGAAGCTGATGACACTTCGTACGAAGATGCATGACAATGTTCACAAACGACTCAGCAATCTCCAAGCCGGTCTTGCACTGACAAGATACTGCTTTGGGCAGCTCCTTTTCTCGTCCTTTCACGGTCGTGACAAGTGACTTGCCCTGAGTTTCTACAAAAGCTTCAAGAACTGAAAACAAATCAACGTGACTCTGGTGCTCCTGCTGCATCAACCACGAAAGGAGCTCTGCCGGAAAAGCAAAGTAGCTGGAGCGCAAAACGTTGTAAAGATGGCGCGAGTCGCTCGGGAAGCACAACGCACAAAGCAACGAGTATACCGCGTTCACACCGGGCTCGTCGAACAGGTGGACGGGTGGGCCAGTGGAGGTACTTGCTACTGCGCTCGGATCGCCATCAATTCGAGCTACTAGCCCCTGCTTCTGAAATGCCAACATGATTCGACGTGCATCTGCGTGCGTCGGACATAACACCGTGGCATCCGTAGACTCCAGTTTTCGTGCAAGAAGTGCACCGATAGTCCTCACCTCCGTCTCAGCAGTACTAAAGCGCCAGCACTTGAACGGAACCGGCGAATGTGTGCCGCAACTAGCGCTAGCACGTTTCGTCAGAAGCTGCCGCGCGAACATTTGCATCTGTGCTCTCTTCTCCACAAACTCGTTGTCTGCCTCCATCTCGATACGAGTTACCGCACGTTCGTCACCCATATCTGCTGCCGCACGCACCAACTGTCTCTCCAGAATCTGTGTCCGCGAGCACTCATTCCCTTCGAGCAGCACTCGACTAAAGCTGGAACTTGACTGAATACTCGGCTGACCGCACAGGTGCCCCACAAGCGTCGCCATGGCCGGTGTCATTCTCTGTACATCGTCCACCACCACGTCCGTGTATTCTCGCAACACCGTCCGAACAAACTCTTTCGCTAGCGCATCCTCCACTGCAGCGTCTCCTTTCTGCACGCCACACACGGTCAGCATCTCCAACACGAGTCCATCCCAAGACGTGGCGCTATGCTGTAAAAGCAGTTCGTGGTACTTCCGGTACGTCTCAGCCAGCTCCTGAGCAAGCACTTGATCGCTTTCTGCAGCTGTAGATGCCAATGAAGTGTACTGCTCTGCTGAGACTCCGTGTTTTTCCAGCAGCTGAAAGAGCTGCAGCAAATCTTGTGCGCCTTTGCGTCTCTGAAGCGTCGATGCAGCATTTAATCGGGACGCACCAGGCAGTAGCACCAGATTGTGGTGTAGTAGCAGCGCCATCAACTGGGCACGGCCAAAGACGCGACGATCGCGGCCGCTTTCACGTAGAAGCAGCTGGCAGAACTCGCCAACGCCAAAGGCGCCGTGGCCACGTCGCTCCAGCTCAAACGCGGGCAGCGCACGCTCCAGCGCTATGCGGGCAAAAGAGTCAAAGGATGAGCTTCCTGTCAGAAGCAACACGCGCCGATGTGGCTGCTCCAGGAGCCAGTGAATGCGCTTCAAAGCCTGTCGATTGGGTACACTGGTGACCAAGCTTTGGTGGGCGCTACTGGAGCTGCCAGAACGAGTTGAGACCGTGTAGTTGCGGGAACGGAAGGAAGAGATGTCAGAGAGCACGCGACGAGTCGATTGAAGACATGATCGACGTCGATGATGCAGCAGTTGCACGCGCTGCAGCGACCGCGTGGAGACGTCTCTGTGTCGGACCATTACTGCCGATCGGTCGATCGATCGACTGATGGACGCGAACGTCCCTAATGCAGTGTCGGGATTGGGTAAAAACATCCATCTCGACGGTGGGCCATTCCGATTGGCTCGGGGCTTCGCCCACAGCTTTTGTCAAATTGGCTCACGAAAGCGATCGTCTTTTGCGTCCAAAGCAACACTACCTGTGCTACGAGCCCCTTGGCACGAGCCTTTGCAAATATGTCGGTCGCAGTGAATATTTACAATAGCAAGCGCTGTACGAGCTGCCACCTGCCACAAACCCCGTTGAAACCGATCTCACGACCAACATTGCAAAGAACGCAGCGTCATGCTCTAGAGCGCCCGCCGCTTCTCTCCTCCGCTCATGTATCACGTGGCCGAGATGGTGCGTGACGCCCGCCGCGACATGGCTGCGCGTCACGACGACAGCGTATCGCTTGGCTTTGTATGGAGCACGCTCTCTACGTTTACGCCGTTCCCGTTCCTCTTGTCGCTTTGCAGCCACATCTCGAGTCGTCTCGTGCGTCGCGCGCCAGACCTCGTCAAGCACGCGGCAGGCGCCACGCGCGACTGCGTCGTTGACACTGCAACGCACACACATGACCGCGTCGTGGAGCTCCGCCTGACGTGCACGCGGACAGGCCAGCGGCTGTTTTACAGTGTCAAAGTGCAGGTTGAAACGGCGCGACTGCCAGGCGTGTTGATGCCACTGCAGCGCCAAGTGGCAGTGCCGCTGCTCCGTGGCGTTGAAGGTGTCGCGCAATTTGTGACGAGCGAAGAGCTGCCGGAACTCTACTTTGTAGCCAAGAACTCGATGCGACGCAGCTTCTTTCTGCGGCACGTGGTGCTGCCGCCGTTAGGAGCGGTCGAGCGCGTCGTGCAGTATGTGGTCATTTTTCCGAGCCACGTGGTGTTTCCATCTCGTGCTGAGATCGAAGACAGGACGGACTTGTTCTTGGAAGGAAGCACGACGCGCGTGCAGGCGCTTGTCGAGCATTTGTACTCGGCGACAGAAGTGCTGGACCAGCACTTGAGTATGGTGCAGTGGAACATTCTGGGACGAGGACCGTACGAGTCACTGAGTGCTTCGAGACGTAGTGACGTGATCCGATCCGTGCATCAGAGGATGCGCATCATTGCGTCGCACTACAAACTGTTTGAGTTCTTGGCCACGATCAAGCTACAAAATGAAATGCTGTATGGCGACATGCAGCGCGAGTTTCCTGACGTAGGCGGTGTCCCGCTTACGCTGCAGCAGATAGCAGCGAACGAAGAGTTGACCGCTGAGCTTACTGAGCAAGATGAGAGCACGTTTCCGATCTGGTTTTACAAGAAAATTGACGCCTCTAGCGGACTGAACGGACATAGCAAACGAACGCCAGATGCACATAGTGCGGCAAAGTCGAAACAGCGTGCGCCATTTGGCTCTACTGCCACCGCTGCAAGTGCTGGCAGATCGGGCACTTGGATAGAGTTTCCTGCTCATGAAGGTCGTCGTCTTGAACGGAAGTTTCGGTGGTATCAACAGCAGCAGAATAGAGGAATCTTAGGCCCGACAGAACCGACTTGTATTGTGCTGGTGGATGAAGGTCGCCATGAAGTGGACATGGGAACTATGCGCATGACACCAGTGTACTGGCCCGCCCTGGAAGAGATTGTCGTGTGCCGTTCTCGCTGGGTCTATGCCCAGCGCAATTACGGCTTGGCTCCGTATAGCGCAGAAGCTGCAGCTGTTCTCGAGGACGCTTTCGTGTATTACCTGGGATTGTATCCGCTTGAAAAGCAACGTCTGATGGATATTGAAGCAACAAAGCCGCGCGGCTTTTTCAGCTCCCGCGCGCGTTTTACCGAGGCGGTGTTGTCAGCTCGCGTCGAAAAAGACTGCGTACTGAGTATTCCGATCGAAGGGCACCTTGTTGAGTTCAAAGGAGCGCAAGACATCATGCAGTACAAGCGCTTGCTAGCAGGCACGACGCCGTTCACGAGTAAGCGCCGCGTGTACCGTGGAGATCCTCGCGTGCGTGCTGATCCCGCTACTTTGCAGATCTGGAAAGATGCTATGGAATGCGACCCAGCTACAGGCAACGCGCTGAAGATAACAGAAGACGACAAGGACATCGAAGAGGAGATCGAACATCTCGTGCTTGTTGTACACGGCATCGGTGATGCGCTGACGACGCGGGACCTGATCAACGTTGTGATGTTGCGCTCAATTGTTGACTGCTCGACGACGCTGCGAGAATTAAACCGTGAGGCTCTACACTCCGCGCACTTTGCTCATTTGGGAGGCGAGGATGCCGGCGACAAAGCAAGAGAAGGCAACAAGACGGCCTCGCATCGGCCGCGCGTGGAGTTTTTGCCCATCGAGTGGCACTCAAAACTGCATATGGAAGGCCTCGATCAACTTATCCACGACGTGACTTTGCCGGCCATTCCAAAGCTTCGCGAGCTCGCCAACGACACAATTCTGGATGTGCTGTTCTTCATGTCGCCACTCTTCCACCAGGTCATTCTCGACGAAGTCGCGACGGAAATGAACCGCGTGTACTCACTGTTTCAGTCGCGCCACCCGAGCTGGATGCAATTGGGATCTGCTCTTGACCCCGCACGGAAGCGCAAGAAAGTATCGCTTATTGCACATTCGCTGGGCTCCATCATCTGCTTTGACATTCTGAATCATCAGCAAGTCTACATGCAACAACCGCAAAGCACGCCATGCGCGGGAGCTGACGAGAGTAGCGACGAGGACTTTATTATTGCGAACAGCGCAGAGGGAAAGGGTGGCAGCAGCACGTGCACGGACGACGAAGGCGACCGAGAGGCGTTACAAGACAACATCTTTGGCTTTGATACCGCTCTTGCAAATCGGACACTGAGGCGGCGTTCGCGATCAATGTCAGCGATATCGAGTGCGCATTGGAACTGGGGAAGTAGGCAGCTCCGAGGTGATGCCGGTCAGGAACAAGAAACTGCCGATCGACGTGCGACATCGGACGTCCGCATTACGGGTCGGAGAAAGAATGTGGTCACGCCTTGTAAGAAGAAGAAGACGCCGTCGTCAGTGAAGCCCACGACAGCGGAGAAATACCACGTTCGCAAGCGTGCTGCTACTCCACCTGAACGCAGCGACGTTGTGCCGCTTGTGCCAAAGCTCGCGTTCGACGTCGAAGACCTCTTTTGCTTTGGATCTCCGGTGGGTCTGTTTCTGAACGTGCGGGGCCAAAAGCTCGACCGCGACTTCCAGCTACCTCGCTGCCGCCGGCTATTTAATATTTATCATCCGTACGACCCGGTAGCGTACCGGATTGAGCCCATCATGAACCCCGCGCGCGCTCACTCGAAAGCAGCGATCATCCGTACGTTCGAAGGCAAGCTGCGATTCCAGTACCAACTGCGCAATTCGTTCCGTGCCATGTGGGCTTCGCTTCGTCAGTGGCGTCGCGACTTCGAGCGTCAGGTGCTTGTTGGCGCACACAGTATCGGGCTAGTGGAAACTCCTGCTTTGACGACGCCACTGAGTGATGCGCTGGCGGTTGTGTCACAGCCGTACGAGCGATTTCAACAGCGTCCGGACGAGGAGACGCGGGACGAGCAGCGGCGGGAGGAGCGGGAAGGTGATGAAAGTACAGAAAACGTGGCGGTGTTCGGTCGACTGTGCCAGGGCCTCCCGGTGGACTACTCGCTCCAGGAGAACGAGATTGAGATTGCCAATGAGTATCTGTTCGCTCTCATGGCGCACGTCATTTACTGGGACAACCGCGACGCGAGTCTCTTTGTGGCGCAGAAGCTCCTGCTGGAACCGGCCGCTGACCCCTGGCCTGCCCGCGAGCAGCCAAGGACGACGAAGGCTGCAGATGACGAGGCAGTAGCTGGATGTGAATAGAGTGGCGGCGTCGAAGGAACGCGTGCGCGTACGGACACTGCCGAGCTGCGCGAGATTCGGGACGCAACAGCGCCGTCCGAAGTGTCGTTAGACTCCTCGGACAGTCAGGTGCTGGACACTTCGGTTTCGTTGCGTTGAACGCGTCGCAGCGCCGGAGCTTGTAAGCGAGCAGACGAGAAAGTATTGAGATAAGATAGTAGACGCCCTGCGTCGCGCTGTCATCGTGTGCGTCGTGGCCAGCAACGGGCCAGCGTCGTAAACATTGCGCTGCGGTAGTAATATTGCCGACGGCGGTCGCTCCGGACTCTTTGCTGACGCCGTTGCCGATCAACAGCGCATCGCGGCAAATCCAGTCCGCCTTCTTTTACCCCGACACTGGACGCTTTTCGACTGACGCAGTGGCCGCCTCCGACAAGTGGCTGGCGCCTACACATGAGAGGAGGAGACTGCGGAGGATCATGTCCTTCAGCTCTCCCCGCGTGTGTGCGTAAAAGCGCGAGGCGTTCGTTTTTCGGGCAGCTGTAGCCGACCCAGTTTTTTCCGGGTCCGTTCAACAACCACGTGCGACTTGTCGGCCGCGTCGTCCGTTGTCTGGACCCGAGTAAGTACAGGGCAAAACGCCGTGCGCGAATCTTTCGAGGGGGTCGGCCCCCATCGAGTTTGAAACGCCTCGACCTGCCTCCGGTTGCGTCAACAAGACAGACAGAAGGCAAAGCGCGACGACGCCGTGCATAGCCGCCATGCGCTCGGACCCGCTTGTTGACTGCCGAGGCCGAGGCGTAAACTCGCGGCGGCACCGGCAACGGATTTGCTCGATGACGGCCTCGTACAGGCGACACAACGGCGGCCTCGTCGCTGCCCGCGCCATGTGGCGCAAGGCCTGATTAACTTGATTGTTCCAGGGCGATGGCGAGCCCCGCCACGGAGCAATCGGCACGCCAGGCAGATTGGCGACTTTAATCCGATCGATCGGTCGTTCTCTCGCCCTTCAAGCCGGCTTCCCTCATTCAATGCCACACGGGATGCACATTGAAGCAGGTGAGGAAAAGTCAGACCAGTGCATGCCAAGAGCTCTTTTGCGCGTGCAAAGCACACGTGGGCGATACACTGGGGAGCGTGGCAGTGCAAGAAGGGGCTGCGGCCAAACTTGCCAAGCTACTGCTGCTCGGCTGGGCCTGTCTGCTGGGTTGATGATTGACCCACGAGAGCGTGGCTGTCATTACTCACGTAGCTCGTCTGGTCGTGTCTCGTCAAGAGAGTCACGTGGCAACGAACGGACTCACGGCGTGTGAATGCCTCGCGAAAGCGCATGTAACTTTATCGGAGCTCTAGCAGTCGCCATAGCGGGAAGCGATCCTGTCGCAGCCGTCGCCAAAATAATGCGCGTGAACTGTGCGGGTTCTTCTTCCCGGTACGCTCCCTCTTTCACCTGCCCGACTTGACTACCACCGCATGGATGTAGACGAAGAGCGCGACATCGTTGTCTTCCAGTAGAGGTGAGCCTCTTCTCCCACGATTCGCGTGCAGTGTAGGCGTGGGGCGAAGCCATTTCTGGTCCGAGCGGGCGTCTCACCGAAATGGGCGTAGCTCGATCGATTCCAACGGCTTCGGCGACACGCGCAGCCGCTTAGCGATCACGCGCGAGTCGGCGAACGAGTGCACCGCGTCGTCCACGTTGCGGCCTCATGGCTCTGTGCTGGTGTGTGTATGTCCGGCGTGCAACAGCGTGATGATCGCCACGCGGCTGCAGCGGCTTTTTCGTGTCGAACGTGGCGATGGGCCGGCCGCGGTCGGCTTCAACGTAGAGATCCAGTACGAGCGACCCATCGGTGCACGCGATCTCCGATGTGCTCGTGACACCGAGACGCGTGAGCGCACGGCCAACGTAGCGCCCAGCTGCAGTGTGGACCCGCTGCGCTGTAATCTTCGCTGGCGGCAGCAGTGTCCTCCGTCGGGCGACTCGTTTTCGCAACGTCGACGCTGGTGCGCACCGGCCGCTTGACACTGCAATGCGGCGGCGGTCGCCGTCGAAGTGCCAATCTCGACCGGTGCTCGGCCTGTCCGATGATCCGCCGCAGGTCTGCTGCTGCTGCTGCTGCTGCTGCGATCAAAGCCGATGATGGGCGGACAGAGTGCGAGAGTGTGTGTGTGTGACGCGGCGACACACGCGCTCGGCCCTTTTCTCTCGCTCGCCGTCACGTCCGTCCGTCCGTCTGCTGGCTATCAATCCGTCCGTCCGTCCGTCCGACTGTCCGTCTATCTGTCTGTCTGTCTGTCTGTCTGTCCGTCTGTCCGTCGCTGCTCTCGGACGAGAGTGTCCTTTGGCAGCCGATCAGTGAGGAGCAGCTGCCGCCGGCCTCGTGCTACTCATTCTCCCTCTTTCTCCATCCGAAGCTCGTCACGCCTCGCGCGCGGCGGACACACGACACACACGACGCTCTGTCGCGTCGGCGGTCGCACGAGTGCGTCGAGCGTCACAGGCGTCATGGACGCGCCTCGAAATGCGCTGCCTCGTAGTCAAAGTGCATGCGGTCGCGTCGGCCGGAGGAGCGGTGACCGGCATTGGCGCGGCGGAGACTCGAGCGACGACTACCACGTGAGCGGCGCGTTCGTGCCGTTTGGCCCACCGGCAGCGCACCCGGCGAGTGACAGCGTGCACCAGACGGGCGCCGGCTACAGCTCGAACAACGCTGGCGACGGACCGGAGAAGACGCGCGACCGCAAGAGCTGGTTCCCGCGCTTCAAGTCCAATTGGCTCGGCACGTTCCGGTCGCGGCAGATGTTCTACTGCTGCGAGTGCGCCGTGCTGCCGGCGCCGAGCAAGAGTCCGCTGTCGAGTCAGGCTGGGCGATACAAGGGCGCAGAGGGCAAGCACTGCCGCTGCGGCAAGGACCAGTGGCACCTCGCCAAGTCGGTCGAAGAGACGGAGTACAACCGCCGCATGGAGATCAGCAAAGCTTTTGGCGGCATGCGCTACGACGAGGCCGTGCTGCGCCTGCGGAGCATGGGCCAGTCCGAGCTGGACTTCAAGTCGTCCAGGCACGTGCTCCACGGGCGGTCGCCTACCCAGGCGCGCAGCACCCACGACTTTGCATCGACGTCGTCCTTGCCGTCGGCTCTGTCGTCTGCGTCCTGTCCAAACGTGCCCAAGCGCGCGCGGAGCGTGTCGAGCGGTCCGTTTCCGACGCAGTACGTTAAACACGAGCCGTCGTCGCTACCGAACCCGCCGGTGCACGTCTACGGCTACGACAATCCGGCCAAGCACTACAGTGTCTACAATCCCGTGTATGGCAACAACGCCAGCGACGCCGAGTACGCACAAGCAGCGCAGTCGCGGCACCCCGACGCCTACGAGCACCTGACGCCGGCCGCGCCGTACGGAGACGAAGAGGGCTTTGGTGAGCTGCTGGAGGGTATCCTCGAGGACGACCAACGAGGGGCAACAACCGGTGCACAGCACTTGAGTCTGAGTCCGACCCGAGGAGGAGGACAGGTGTACGCAGGCACTCGCTCCAGCTACTACACGGGGCCTCTGACGACGGCGAGTAGTATCGCGCCGCTCAAGCGCACAATGAGCATGCCGTCGTACGCCACGAGTCCGTCCACGGGGGTGTCTCCACACCGCGACGGTGCAGAGCACGAGTACTCTGCTGAAGCGACTCGCCGGTCCAGCTTGAGTCTCGGTGCGAACCAAGCGCCGCCGTCGTACATGACGTACCATCCGGGACTGCACCAGCAGTCCCCGCAGCCCTCGTCGCAGCCGTTTTCGTACCATCACGATCTACATCAGCATCAACAACCACCACCACAACAACCACAGCAGCAGCCGCACCTCCACCAGCAGCAGCAGCAACAGCACCACGTTCCAGAGCTCCAGCAGCAGCATTACCACGCGTTTGGTCGGCCGCTGTCCATGACGCCCAATGCGGTGTCCGCCACTTCGACGGCATTTTCAGCATGAGTCCGGGGAATGGGTGGCAGGCGAGCGAGAGCGGCTCAGCGTATAGTAAGTAGTCAACTAGGTAAATAGCCGAGCAGAGGCGGGAGCTCAGATGGAGACTCTGTGTAAATACGACCGTGCCCGTGTGTGTGTGTGTGTGCATTCGTTGTTTGACAGTCATCTGTCTATCTTCCAGCCGTCCAGCGGACGTTCGTTTGCCGCCACTACTTTGTCGTTTTCGACGGTACGGCCACGAATTCCCTGCTCTGCGTGTGTTTGTCGTCGGGCTCCTGCAAAAAAGCCTCTAGCAACGGGTTGAACGCCTCGGCCTTGGACAGCACGAGGTCGTGGCCACCTTCCGGGACGACCTCTAGTCGCGAGTGCATGATGCGCTCGCTCAAGTACTCGCTGTGGAACAGTGGCACAAACTCGTCCTGCCCGCCGCCGACGACAAGCGTCTTGCACTTGATATGGGGCAACCTGCCGCAGTACAGATCTCCGCCCTCGTCACGCTCCACCTGACGCAGCGCCTCCACCATCTCTGCAGTACACATAGAAAGAGACAGAGACCACGACAGAGCCGCACCAGATGGACGTCACGTTGATACAAAACAAGGCACAACCAGAAGAAGAAGCAGAAGAAGCAGAAGAAGTGACAATCGACCGCATCAAACGCACGGGTCCATTTGTCCTGCAGGGCCTCCGATCCACACTTTGCTTCCGCCGTCTTCCGCCTGTCGCTGTCCCACAGCTGAACGTCACTGTGCTCCTCCAAGTCCTCCACGTCCTCGTCACTGACAAACGCCTGCAACACACACACACACATGTCACCTCTAACCAATCAACAGCGCAGTCCATTTATTGTGAGCCAATGCAGCTCTCGACGTACATTGCCATTGACCAGCACGAGTCGTGTCACTCTCTCGGGGTATTTGGCCGCCACGACGGCGCTCACGTTCGCGCCGTAGCTCGTGCCCAGCAGCGAAAACCTCTCGAGCGCCAGCGCATCCGCTGCGCGCACGACGTCGTCGGCGTCGCGTTCGATGCCTCGACGGCCAAAGCCGCTGCTGGCACTGAAGAGGCGCAGGTCCACCCCGTAGAGCGCCCACGAGCGCGTGAGCTGTTCATTGGCCAATTGTCGACGGAAGTCGCACGCGACAGAGCCAAAGAGGGACGGGAGGCACACGAGCGGCTGCTGCTCTGGTGTCACTAAAGCGGGGGCGAGGGCAGCGAGGAACGAGCCGTCGGTGCCGATGGGCACTGGCACACGTCGGAACGAGTCGGGCGCCGTCGAGACGTGACGTCGCAGCAGACGGAGCGCGAGCATCGACGAGGAAGTGCGTGACGACGGCCCGTGTGGCCTTTTGTGGACGTGATTTGACCGACCGATCCCTGGCGAGATAGGAGGCGTAAGCGGCTTTTGCGGGTTGGCGATACAGGATACGTAGTCTGACGGTGCTGGCAAGGGCAGTCGCGACGGGTCGATCTACGCGCCGTAACGAGAGGGAGGTGCACGTACATTAGTGACTTCAATGCGCAAAAGTGCCAAAACTTGCAGCTGGATCGAGAGCGACCGAAATGGCACACAGCACCGTTTTGACCGTCAGTATAGAGCAGGCCGATACGATGCAGGCGGAGTAGCCGCTGCAGTGCACGAATCTCGTCTACCATACATGTATCATCATCATGGACCTGTTGGTATAGTAATGCAGTATATATGTCATGTTTGCTCGTGACAAGGAAATGACAGAGCTGCTCCCAAACTCGTCGCTGATACCGCAAAGCTGCTCTCTAACTCGATATATCAATAGATTGTTGCCAATAATCCGATAAGACATTTAGTCCGCATCGATGTAAGTGAGCACGGACGATCTGTACGAAATGTGCTGCAGAAATATTAATTTTGAACTTGTTTTTCTTCCCTCTGCTAAGTTATCCCCGGCTACGGAATAACCTCCGGTAAGTTATAGGATTCGGTCTCCACCGACCTCGTTCTATGGTGACTACGGAATGAGTTATACGGAATAGCCTGAGGGCCAAATACAACTTATCAGAGGGAATATTTTTGTCCGCCGTGAGCAGAAATATTGTACGCAGAACCTTTTTTTTGTTATTCACTGCAAGAAAGGAGTGGAAAGAGGAGAGGAAACTACTTCAGCCAGGAATCAAGTGTGGCCTGAGTGGTGCTCGCACTACGGAGATCAGCTTGGACTTGGCGAAGGGTGCGGTGAGCTATACGATGGGACTCCTGAGAAAGGTCGAGAAGGGCGATGGATAGACTAAGGCTGGCAAGCTTTTCAGCCTTCGAATGCTTTTCCACCTCCTCCTCCGCCTCAGCAGCACCTTCCTCCTCCCCATACGGATCCTCAACAAGCTTGATGATTTCGGCATCGGTCAGCTCCGCATGCGCCGTCTCCTCCTCCTCAGCCGGATTGAAAAGAGAAGCGATTGACATGGGATTGCGGAGCGGGAGCCTTTCCAGCGCCGAAACAAGATCCTGTACCACGCACTGCTCCTATACTGCAGCAGCTGTTGCCTCCTGCTGGGCCTGCTGGCCAACAGTGCCGGCTTCGTTTTCACCCCCACCAGTCGGCAGAGCCGGACCGTCCATGAGTCCCGTATGACGGAAGCAGTTGGCGATTGTGGCACTGGAAATCTCGCTCCACGCAGCCAGCGACCAACGCATGGCCGTGAGCTGATCAACCTTGTAAAGGTTGGTTTCTCCGCGCTCGTCACGGTCCAAGGCATTCTGCAGATGCAGCCGGCGGTAGTGCCTCTTGAATGCGGCAATGATCTCAGCATCCATGGGTTGGACCTTTGAAGTCGTATTAGGAGGAAGAGCCTGGACCGTGATGTTGGTGAGTTCCAGGTCAGCAACATTGTGTGAAGGAGCGTTGTCCATGAGAAGCAGGATTTTTCTATCCTTTTGCTGTGGTCAACGCGTTAGTCAAACCTCATTTACTGTACCACAACGATGATGTTCAAGGCATGCCCCAAATTACCTTCATACTTTTGTCGACGTCTCCCAGCCATTCCTGGAAGAGTATGCCAGTCATCCAGGATTTCTTGTTGTTGCGGTAGAGAAAGCCCAGTCGCTCAGCTGTCTTGCGCTCAAAACACCGCGGCTTTTTGGCGTGTCCAATGAAGAACGGCGGGAGTTTGTCGGATCCATCAGCGTTTGCCGTGAGAGCAACTGTGATGCGCGTCTAGAATAGTTGTTAGTGTCAGAGAAACGCAGGAAACCAAGATGAGAGCAATAATGTACCTTGTCTTTTTTAAACCCTTCGACCTCTTGCTGGGCAATCGTTCTGTCGGGCGTCATACTGTAGAACAACCCTGAACAGAAAGTGAGCCTTTGAGATGCTTCTGTACTGTACAATGAGTACAGTACTGTACTGTATTCTCAGACCTACCAGTTTCGTCCATGTTGTACACGTCACGTGGAGTATAACCAGCAACCACGGCCTTGAGGTGTGGAAGACCCTCCTCTAGAGCGCCCATATCTGCTGAGCCACTCTCGCCATGAATGCGGACAGCTCGCAGTTTGTGGCGCTGCTGGAATTTGTGGAGCCACCCATTCGAAAAGCGGATGTTTTCCTCCGAGACGCCCATTGATCCCGCAAAAGTCTGAGCCTTGGCCCGTATGAGATCTCCAGTGAGAGCGACCCCACGGTGCTGGCACTGCAAGACCCAGAAGGCGACGGCCTCCTCCACAGCTGGGTGCTGGACAGTCCGAGGACGCTTAGCGCTGAGGTTAGTGGTGTCCATTGCCTCAAGCTCCTTCCTTTTTTTGATGATTTTGCGGATCGCCGCCTGGGAAAGTGCCTTCTGGAGGTCAAAGGCGTCCTTTGTCCAA
This sequence comes from Hyaloperonospora brassicae, assembly GCA_947650285.1. Taxonomy (NCBI): domain Eukaryota; phylum Oomycota; class Peronosporomycetes; order Peronosporales; family Peronosporaceae; genus Hyaloperonospora; species Hyaloperonospora brassicae. Next base: position 24,322 of record CANTFL010001050.1, on the reverse strand, counting down.
GCCGCCAGGGCAGTCTGGGTGATGCGCGGGTTAGCATCCTGGTGCTTGCAGATGCGCAGCTTCTGCTCGTTGGTAAGACGTATCTGCGACATCTGTTGTGAGTGAGCAAGGTACAGTTGGTGGAACTTCTTAACCAGAGATGGCAAAATCACCAGAGACTGGTGGGGCAACCAAAATCACAAAATCGTCAAAGGGCACGTGACACGTGACAGACAGGTTTTGGAAGCCTGGAGGTTTGTTGCGTTTTTGATTCTTTAATTAATTAAAATAATAATTTTTCCGCAGCATATCTCTACTATGGAATAACCTCTGCTATGTTATAAGATTTGCCTTCCACCAAGTCTATAACTTAGCAGAGGGAAGACTGTAGATCATTATAAACATATGTCATCCGCAAAATCGTAACATAAAACGGCACGACAAAATAATTAAGATGATGAGAATTAAAAGCGAATAAACATATTATAATATATCTATTTAGATAATTGACAAATTAATAGTTCACACGATAACAACAAATAGAAGATGAATAACACAACAAGATTGAACCATTGATATGTAATAAATTATTGTGCAGCATAAAACCGAACGTCATGGTAAAAGACGACGACCAGCAACAGCATCCTAGCAGCTTTTTCTAAGACACCATTTGATGCGTACAGCAGTATCATTATAGCAATGTTCAATGTCAGCGGTAAACACAATCCTCCGTCTCGCGTTACAAGTCAAAAGCGGTATCGCGGCGCATCGTGCACGCAACATTTACAACAATACAATTTAGCTGTTGCTAATAACCCCTTGTAGTTATCAAAAGTTTTCGGCCCGACGTTGGGCAAGAGATGTAGATCACGTGACTACCCAGTCCCTCCTACCTAATAATCTCTACTACCTCATTATCATCTCATCCGCCCAAATGTACTATCTAAGAGGTTCTGCTGCATAACGAAGTTTCCAGAAAGCACAATTAACTAAAATGAAACGCTCAGTCAAAGCAAAAGGAGAGACCTGCACTCGGTATAGCGAGGTCATGTATTCAGGTATCCTCTAAACCCTTACTGAATCAAAATTACAATACAAACCGATGTGCTGACACCTTCCTCCCCACTCATTGCGCGCATCGAGGCTGGTTGGTGGTTTTGTCGGCTGACACAATAGCCGATATGAGCCAATGAGTCATGTGTCACCAACTACGCTGAAAATCATCCACAAAGATACTATTCACGGTGACAATGTGATACATTTTAATGTCCTATATCAACACGTATCAACATTACACGTCACTCGTTACATCATCCTCCCGAGCGACCGTCACATCAATGACTATGATCATAAGTAATCTCGAAAGGACACTTGAAAATGGGGAAACACTTGTTGGCCTGACCCAGTCATGTCGACATCATCGCATGGTCAAAGAAAAATCCATGCGATGAGCTGGTACACAAATCCTCGCCTGCTCACACGATAGCTTCAGGCTCCGCTGAACCTCCCTCTTCAGCCGTTGACGATTCTTTATCGGCTGCTGACACGTCTAGGCCTGTAGCACCAAACTTTGCAGAATCTCGTAGCTACGACGCGTAAAGAGGATGACCCTGAGATATAACTTTCCTGCATAAGCGAGTCGAATGACGCATACGACTCAAAGCCACCCGCGACGTCTTACCCCTGATCGGGCGGCGACGACATTATCGCATCAGTCGACTTACAATGTAGAAATTAGTGCGCATGAGCGCCGAGACATCTTCTGAGATCGTTTAATGCATCAGAACTCTCACCTCCGAACAAGCTAGTTTGCGCGACAAGGGTTCTCAATGATGCTAGAACTTGCGTCAGCACGATTGATATTGCATGGATGTTGTGAGAAGCTGTATGGTCATGATTCTTCGGAGCGACCCGTGTCTGATTCGTGTAGACAACTCAGATCGACCCTTGCGGATGCCTTCCTCCCTTGTGAGCTCTGGGCAAGAGACCGCATCTCATCCGAGATGTATGAAGGCATTACTGTCTTGCAATCCCTATACGAGCGAGTCAGGCGATCTTTCTTCACAAACTTTCCGGTCCACTAGATCGGTCTATACGTACAGTTTCACGACAACTTAAACGTCAGTCATCAGTTACAAGCGAGGATATTCGTCGAGGACTGCTATCCGTCATCGGGTAGAAAGAGCTTCACGAGAAAGAGAAGACCAGCGCAAATTTGCATCTGCGGCTGCGATGGTAACATGCTGGATATTTTAATAGATCGATCGGACCGCAGAGAGGTTGGACTACCTCAGTCGAGTGGATGCCTAGATACATGAGAACCTAGAGAATGAGCAGTATTTGGCGTCTCTTCATAGAAGACACTCTGCGTCGCCGTAGCGGCGGTTGAACAAATGGAAGCCGTAGATTGCGTTCTCGCGCTCAAAAAACGAGCTGGTGACAGCTTATTTTTTATTACGAGATCTCTTATACCGTGACAAGATATCGACAAAAAAAGACCTGATTGACAACCTGATTCAGGGCCACATCGACCAGCTGAGTATTTTGTGCTCGCCAAGGACTTATACCTCCCTAATAGAGGCCCTAAACTAATTATAAGAACGAATACGCCACGCATAAGTTGTATGATGCGTATGCGACCTACTTTACAGCTCAACCGATATGTGCCTTCTAGGCGGGCCAATATAAGAATAGGGGATTTATAAATGGACAACAGTTTGCTTCTTCCCACCTTAGTTACTAGATGTTTAAGTAGGTTCCATTTTGGTGGTAAAACTGAATTCATCACATCAAATGTAAATACGTATACCCGTCCAATTTTGGCAGCGTTCCGTTTCCACTTATCCACCGTCTCGCAGATGATATGTTGCATGAAAGCGGACAATGAATCTTGATCTAGCATGATACATCTTGCTGAATTAGTAGTTATGGATGTAGTGCGAAGTGAGTGCGTTTCCGCGGCATCCGTTTTCATCAGCGGGAACGATGTATATATCTCTAGCGGTAGTTAGGCGACATTGATGTCTCCATCAGCGTCATCATCAAGAGCTTCATCGCCTTTACTGTCTTCTTCTTCTTTTTCGATGCTTACATAACCAGGATTGGTATCCTTCCAACTACTTTACGTCTCCACATAAGTGATAACAGTATAACGATCCCCAAGCGATTCTATATATTCTTTGGCTTGATTCATTATCGAAGTAGGTCGAGACGAGTGGTTTGCGCACGTCAAATTTACATTACAATGTAAGCGGGGCGGACGCATGCATAGAATTAAAAGATTGTGGCGAATCCCGCTATCGGTAAGAACTTACTATAACTTGTAAACATTTGGGTGTACGGGTATCTCGAAGTATCGGGTCGAAAATAACATTTGTGCTTTTTGTCTGGCCTTCTGTCTCATGATTGTCAGAAGAAACCATTGGCAAGCGTGTTCCGACATCATACCGATCTCCAAAACGAGCTGTGAATCACGTACACTGTTGGACACGAGTTCAGGGGATAGAACGTGGAGTCTAGGATCGGATTGATATCGATAACGGCACATCACGAAACTGTAATCGACTCCAAAACAGCAACAAGATGAAACATCATTCTGAAATGATTTCAAACGCATGGATATTGGTGTATTTGTGATCGGCTTCGAAAAAAGAAGAAGAAGTTCGCTGAATTGCAACTACATGACTTTACCCAAGACCGGTAGAGGCTGATAAAATGCTCAAACAGTGTAGGTGAAGTTATTATTTTCACTCGTTGACGCAACACACAAGTTGCCAGCAAATTTTAGTGGCGGAGCCACCAACATTACGGCTGACCGTGATACAGGTGTTCTATAGGACACAATTCCCACTGACTATAGCGTCGTAGCAATCACTCGTTGATGCAATAGCAGATAAAACGAATGCGTTGACCGTCGACACGCGGAGTGTCGACGGTACCACATGTGCTATAAATCGAAATGTTAAAGATTTCGTATGGATTCTGCGAGCGCAGACACTCAGCTAGTAAACTTGTCATATCACTGGAATGTATTTGAGTTATGCCAATTCTGCAAGATCTTATTGTTGTGTTTACGCTTTTTAATCGTCAAGCAGTGTTGACGACGTAACATGAAGCGACCGCCTAAAGAGTGAGTTTGTTATGTTAAGTTGCGCGCTCGGCGGTTCTGCTAAAAAACACTTGACAGCGACAAACTTAATTGTCCTAATTTATACTACATGTAAGAGTCATAATGCGCAAATCTGTATAGGTTAAGTGTCATTTGTTGCAAGATCATGTGGATATATTACGGCCGTGCATAAGGAGGTATGATCCGTATACAATATGACCAGCCTATCTTCTCATTGAAATACTCCAAATTTTACCAGTGTGTACTTCATGCCATATAGTTTCTGTCATACACGGGGTACTTCCGCACAACTCGTATCAGACGACGTAGTTGCAAAAGACGACGTTCTCCGTGCCGTCTAAGTCGTAATGAATAAAATCGAAGCTAGTCGCAATATATATGCCGCATCATGCCACACGTTACGGTACCTCTTGGTCTGAAATATCCAGTACTGGCAATCTTATGACGCTTTGCATGATGAAATCGGAGGAGCGTGGACAATTAGCACTACAAGACCACTTTACACTTTGCTTAAGTAAACATAAATCATGTACGGCTATCTCGGATCTTTTGTGTGGATGCTTGTGCAAGTACGCCGTTACGTAAGGATCTTTAGATATCCGCCAAATTGACGGGCACAAGACACTCGATAATGTCGGGATTGTATATCTGAATCAGAGCGTGCGCCGTGCATTTTCAAGATACATACGATAAACTGTAGTCGCTAGCCGCATTTGCGCACATTTACGATGGACGTATAAATAATGCCTCTCTCACGATTGTAAGAAATTGTGGATAGGATTTCGATGCACCTCAACGTCCTACTTTCGATCCATAATCATGTATGGAAAAATATAGCATCGAAATGACTTGATGCAAACAATTGCATCGGGGTCAAGAGACGTTGTACCACATTATTAAAAGTGATGGAGGCATTCCTCAGCACTTGAGTCATGTCTAGCCATTCTTTCAGTATACCACCGTGATCAGTAAGTCCCAATGCAAATGGTATACTTTTATTGCACGATGATTTGATGGATAAAAGCCATTGATCATAATGATTGACGATAATATGATGATCCTAGGTATGACATCAATGATAACAGCCTCCTAGGTACCGGCGTCTAAGCTGGTCGCATTGTGGCATGTATCTTGTTGAATACGTTTATAGTTCGTCATCCTCCTGGGAAATACACACATGGAAGTATAGGGATCTATGTATTATTGGTCATCTCACGTGAAAAGATTCTAGTCATTGGAAAGAACTCGTCAATCAGTGCTACTTGTTCGCGAGTCAGTGGCTACTGCTTCTTATTACAATGCTCTGAACCTGGTTTCAAGTCGATCTCATGACGGTTGCCTTGTAAATGGACAATTTGCATGGCACGAAGTCATCGTGCTTCAGGTCCATGTACTGAGTTTAAGACCCGAACCTGGCGCGTTCATGCTCATTTGTTTATTTGATTCTCCCTTTGAAGTTCTAGTACGGCACAAAAGCGTAAGGGGTGTGAAGATTGATTCCTAGATTCCAAGATTTAGCTTTTTAAATTAGAGTGGACATGCTCTAGATGCGACAAGCTTCGATGGTGTCATTGAGCTCCACCAACCATAAAAAATTCTTTTTGGCCAGCTTAAACTTGAAGATGTACATGTTCAAGCTTTGGGTCGACGAACACGGCAATAGCAGCATTATCTTGCTGTTGTTTTCGATTGTCAAGCAGCGTATCCCCCAACGTCTATGACTATTATAACTTTCTGGTAAAGCAGATAATATTCCCTTCCGCGGCGCCAAGTTCATGCTGCATGAATATAGCTGTCTCGTCTTGCTATCCTTCCCCCTCTAAAACGAACTACATAATGCTTGCGGCCGGGCTAGCTACGGTCAATCTCGTACGCTCGGCCTTAGCCCATTAAACATGAATTAAATGGTCAAAGCCTTCACGAGTGACGTGGAGCTTTATTCTCCTACTATATCAATGATGTATGAGTAAGTCATCGTTGGAAGGCCCACAAATTGCAACGAGGTATAAAGGGTCACCACGCTTGTACTACACACGGTACATACTGGCCTCCGCTGACAACAGCGTAGGCAGATACCTACATATACCACGAAACGTATGCGCAGAGAAAGCTAGACGACTAACACACACGTAAGATGATTATGAAAAGACAACTGTAAGCAGCGTAGTCATTCATATTGATGCAATTTGGTTAGACCTTTCTTAACTATATTGTATTACAAACACAAAATAAATCATCTGCATACGACCGATCGCACGCGTCCATCATTTATTGGACGCCTTTTTGGCTGGAATATCGTTCTACATCTGAACTATTGATTTGTTGGTTGATGTGTTGTCCTGTATCACCTAATAAGCAGAATTCACTAACCTTTACGCTCTACACTAATATTTAAAGAATACCCGCTGAGATACTATTCGCAGTGGCATTTACTAACGGCACTGTCGTTTCATTATAACACCCCGCTACAAGCTACTACAGTCTTCCCTCTGCTAAGTTATAGACTTGGTGGAAGGCAAATCTTATAACATAGCAGAGGTTATTCCATAGCAGAGATATGCTGCGGAAAAATTATTAATTTAATTAATTAAAGAATCAAAAACGCAACAAACCTCCAGGCTTCCAAAACCTGTCTGTCACGTGTCACGTGCCCTTTGACGATTTTGTGATTTTGGTTGCCCCACCAGTCTCTGGTGATTTTGCTATCTCTGGTTAAGAAGTTCCACCAACTGTACCTTGCTCACTCACAACAGATGTCGCAGATACGTCTTACCAACGAGCAGAAGCTGCGCATCTGCAAGCACCAGGATGCTAACCCGCGCATCACCCAGACTGCCCTGGCGGCTTGGACAAAGGACGCCTTTGACCTCCAGAAGGCACTTTCCCAGGCAGCGATCCGCAAAATCATCAAAAAAAGGAAGGAGCTTGAGGCAATGGACACCACTAACCTCAGCGCTAAGCGTCCTCGGACTGTCCAGCACCCAGCTGTGGAGGAGGCCGTCGCCTTCTGGGTCTTGCAGTGCCAGCACCGTGGGGTCGCTCTCACTGGAGATCTCATACGGGCCAAGGCTCAGACTTTTGCGGGATCAATGGGCGTCTCGGAGGAAAACATCCGCTTTTCGAATGGGTGGCTCCACAAATTCCAGCAGCGCCACAAACTGCGAGCTGTCCGCATTCATGGCGAGAGTGGCTCAGCAGATATGGGCGCTCTAGAGGAGGGTCTTCCACACCTCAAGGCCGTGGTTGCTGGTTATACTCCACGTGACGTGTACAACATGGACGAAACTGGTAGGTCTGAGAATACAGTACAGTACTGTACTCATTGTACAGTACAGAAGCATCTCAAAGGCTCACTTTCTGTTCAGGGTTGTTCTACAGTATGACGCCCGACAGAACGATTGCCCAGCAAGAGGTCGAAGGGTTTAAAAAAGACAAGGTACATTATTGCTCTCATCTTGGTTTCCTGCGTTTCTCTGACACTAACAACTATTCTAGACGCGCATCACAGTTGCTCTCACGGCAAACGCTGATGGATCCGACAAACTCCCGCCGTTCTTCATTGGACACGCCAAAAAGCCGCGGTGTTTTGAGCGCAAGACAGCTGAGCGACTGGGCTTTCTCTACCGCAACAACAAGAAATCCTGGATGACTGGCATACTCTTCCAGGAATGGCTGGGAGACGTCGACAAAAGTATGAAGGTAATTTGGGGCATGCCTTGAACATCATCGTTGTGGTACAGTAAATGAGGTTTGACTAACGCGTTGACCACAGCAAAAGGATAGAAAAATCCTGCTTCTCATGGACAACGCTCCTTCACACAATGTTGCTGACCTGGAACTCACCAACATCACGGTCCAGGCTCTTCCTCCTAATACGACTTCAAAGGTCCAACCCATGGATGCTGAGATCATTGCCGCATTCAAGAGGCACTACCGCCGGCTGCATCTGCAGAATGCCTTGGACCGTGACGAGCGCGGAGAAACCAACCTTTACAAGGTTGATCAGCTCACGGCCATGCGTTGGTCGCTGGCTGCGTGGAGCGAGATTTCCAGTGCCACAATCGCCAACTGCTTCCGTCATACGGGACTCATGGACGGTCCGGCTCTGCCGACTGGTGGGGGTGAAAACGAAGCCGGCACTGTTGGCCAGCAGGCCCAGCAGGAGGCAACAGCTGCTGCAGTATAGGAGCAGCGCGTGGTACAGGATCTTGTTTCGGCGCTGGAAAGGCTCCCGCTCCGCAATCCCATGTCAATCGCTTCTCTTTTCAATCCGGCTGAGGAGGAGGAGACGGCGCATGCGGAGCTGACCGATGCCGAAATCATCAAGCTTGTTGAGGATCCGTATGGGGAGGAGGAAGGTGCTGCTGAGGCGGAGGAGGAGGTGGAAAAGCATTCGAAGGCTGAAAAGCTTGCCAGCCTTAGTCTATCCATCGCCCTTCTCGACCTTTCTCAGGAGTCCCATCGTATAGCTCACCGCACCCTTCGCCAAGTCCAAGCTGATCTCCGTAGTGCGAGCACCACTCAGGCCACACTTGATTCCTGGCTGAAGTAGTTTCCTCTCCTCTTTCCACTCCTTTCTTGCAGTGAATAACAAAAAAAAGGTTCTGCGTACAATATTTCTGCTCACGGCGGACAAAAATATTCCCTCTGATAAGTTGTATTTAGCCCTTAGGCTATTCCGTATAACTCATTCCGTAGTCACCATAGAACGAGGTCGGTGGAGACCGAATCCTATAACTTACCGGAGGTTATTCCGTAGCCGGGGATAACTTAGCAGAGGGAAGACTGTACACGAAAACGTAATGGAAGGAGCCTAAAAAAGTCGTGCGTTCTCCAACACTTGTCGAGGATCTGCAGTCAGCCGAATTAGGTAATCTCGTTAAATGGTAAAAGGTAAATGTACTTAACATCGTAAAGCTGCCATATCATTTACCTCTAAACTCCCGTCTGAAATGAAACCACATACTTGTATGATAAATGCCTGTTCAGCATTCATTGCGCGCGCCAAACTTTGGCTAATAATTTGTTAGCTGATGAGATGGCCCATGCCATAACAATCCGTAAATGTCTTGTTTGTACTGTGGATCAATACCCATTAAAGTTTAGTGTTCATAGATCTTGCCTGCTACAAGACGTTTGTGTGAACATTGAATTGGCATACATATTCGCATTGGCATTCAAAAACGCAAGTCTATCGACATCACACGTAGCATCCGATTTAAAACTGGTACAGTCTCACAGAGTCATTAAATAACGCTATTGCCCCGTGACTTGTTCCTATATGTAGTTTTCAGAACAAAGACGAAGTCACGTTGCATTTGCGACTTAGTGGCCTTGTTCGTTCACACAGATAAATGACGCTTTCATGCCAGAAGGTGTTTATTCTGTGGCAATGGACTTACTTGTCCCAATTTGAACTGAAGTATCAGGTGGTCAACGGATACATATACTGACCTGTCATCTTCAGGCCGCCACAAAAGCTCAGTCTACGCGTAATGCCCCAATGAATCTGCAGTAATAGTAACAACCGAATCAACACACAGCTACGATCACAGGCATGTGTGTATTTGTGCGTGCGGCATTCATATTTGATACATTTTGTTTCTTGTTCTTGTGACATTTGTGTTTCTTCTATACTTTGACCACATTTTTACATTTCAAGTAAGTGGTCTGTTGTTGATCCCAATTACGCTGCTCCGTATTTTTTGACAGGCTTCTAGATGTTATCTACTCTGTATGTCGATTCCGTGGTATACGCAGTGATCATTCATGTGAGATCATGTACGGAAGTCATACGACGATGGTGTAGTGTTGTGTATCCTTAGAATACCCTTCCCAGCTCCTGTACACGACATACGCGTTTACATACATTTTCTACACCGCCTTGTATGGCGGATGTAGCGTAGGCAGGTGTACATTGCTTTTTTATTCTTTTCAGATGGTAGAGCGCAGCGTTAATAAATAAATTCGGTCGATTAGTTTGTGATTTATGCTCAAAAATAAGTGATGGCTGATCGAGAATGTGGTAAGATGCAGTGCTACGAGGCAACTTCTGATATGTGTGTGTCCAGCTGCTGAAAACTACTCTTGGAGTACCACATCGCGGCAGCGCGCTGTCCAACGCGTCATTCCAGAGTGCGACGAGTTTGATGGTCAAGAAAGTATTAGAGGAAGCTCATAAAGGAGTCCATCGACGTGACCCGGTCGCTGAAATGCCTTTCGAACATGTGTTCAGCCTTGCCTTATTCTAGGGTTGGTCGCGACCATAAGAAACATTTGACGACTTTAGGTGTTGGTAGTGCTAACCAGCTCGTTTCGATTACATATATTGCCTCGCACGACACGTACGTCTGAACAACACAGCAAATAGAGCGATGTAGCGTCGTGCAAGAAAATAATGAGGTATGGTTGAGTCACGTTAGCAACCCATCTCCCCCATAATTGCACAATCACCACAAGTTGGAAAAAGATAGCTGGTCAGTACCGAATCCACTGATTCTACTGCTACTGTTTTATCTTGTGTAAGCACGGCGGCGCGTCAGCTTTCACCTGTTGGGCTTGCTGCTTCAGGTCGGACCAATCCAGCAAAAATATACAATGCCGAAAGAAGCGTGCTAATCCGTGTGACGCGATTGCCATTTCTAGCTCTGAAATATGCCCTATACGATGCTGAGACACTATCACTTCAACATTACCTAGCAAAGTGGCGCCAATTATAGACGGACCGCTTCCGTCTGGGTAGTGAGTGAGGTGCGAGTGGTATATGCACGTCGTGGGAAGACCACACACGTCTTTATTTCTAGCAGGACTAAACGCTTTCACGAAGAGTCGACTTCAGGCAATTAACGACTCACGTAATTACTCATTGCTAGACCAAATTATGGCGACACTGCTAGTCATCCTCTTTTCGACTACACAATGAGGCTTTACAGCCTGACTACGCCGAAAGAGATTCACAGTCCGTAAGTTACTGCGCATCGGAAACAAAATTGCTCTACAGCTCTCAGCAAAACCATTGCCTGGATATGCGACCATCGGCGCAGCTCAACTACTTTTTGTGCTGCAAAAACGAAGCACAGAGCACTGACAAACGGTTTACTATAACATCACTCGCAGCGCCTCTCCATTCAACGTGCACAATACGATGGTGACCATGGAACGGAGCAACATGTGCTAAAGCCCTTTGATTATTTCGACGTGGCAGTGAATGGCATACAGCGACATGTGGGCTTCATCGTGCAAAGCGTACCGTTGGACGAAGCTGTGTGAAGCTACCATTCGTCTTGCTGGCAGTTGTATAGTCGTGGGTTTTTACTAGCGCGAAGTGACAGGAGAGTCGTTGTCCGACAGAAAGAAGGCTGATGTAAAAGCGAGTATGTAGAAGGCCCATGCTAGCAAAAGCCTTCTGCATGCGCTGTGTATTGATGTCAATGTACGAATATGTGGGCACGACCTCTTTCGTCACGACCGGACATAGGGGTGTAGGAAGACAAAAGGAAAACGTGTGCTGATGTAGCTCTCGCCAGCTTCTGACAGGCAGAAGACAAGTCGCAAAGGTACTATTCCCCCCTACTTTGCCGAGTGCGTAGCCATGTACACAAAGAAAGCGCTCATGCGTGTCGCGTGATTCTTCGTACAACAGCACCAAAAAAGCAGACTGTCAGGGAGATTGGTCGTTTACTGAACGTAGCTTCCATTAGTAGGATTAGGCTGCATTGCCGCAATCTACATCGATGTTCACAGCCTGCGTCAGTGATACTAGTGTGCGAACCATAGAAGTAGCTTATATTCTTGCTGAGGCACAAGTGTCTCATTCTACCCGGCGGTAGCTGTACCAAGGATCGCTACAAGGGTCTTGCACGCGAAACGATAAGACGCTACAATTCACAAGACACTTTAGCAAGGGAATGGTCTCGAGGCATTGACCGGGGCATTGCCCGAGGCACTGTACGGCTCAGCAAACATGTAGCTGTGCCCGCCCGTCTGGTATTTCGGCCCGGTCGTCTGGTGGTTTTGCTTGGCCGTCTCGTCGTCCTGCTCGGGCGTGTCGTCGTCCTGCTCGGGCGTGTCGTCGTTCTCCTTGAGCTTCTCGTCGTCCTCGTTGAGCGACAACGACACAGGAGTGCGCGATCCAGCCACGCCGTTGCTCGGCTCGGCCTTCTCGACGTCTTCGGACACGGATGAGGCCAGACCGGCCATCAAGTCCATCAGGTCGATGGGCTCGTCAATGGACCGCGCAGAGGTCGAAGACTTGCACTTGGGTTCAAAGCCGTCGGCCATGGCCTTGACGTTGAAGAAGATTTGGCTCGTTGGGATCCACAGCTCGCAATTGGGCGGGTTTGAGTTCTGCACTAGCTTGATGAGGTTGTGGCACTCGTTCGCGTTGCACATGGCGGCTTCCTGCGCGGCGTTCGGCGACGTCTTGGACGACATCAAGTCGAAACCCGATTTGCTCGCGCACCCTACAAGATCCGGCGAAGACACGAGTCCCGACATCGAAACAAATGCAGCTTGCTGCTGGCCTTCGTTGCAGTGATCAGCGTTCACCGAGGCAGCAAGAGTCAGGGCGATGGCAACGAGGGCGAAGTGAGTGTTCATCGTGAGCGGAGGAATGTGGTGCGGGTTGGAGACGGCAAATTGCGGAATGCGATTGACGCGGAGGCAGCAAAGGAGCGTCGAGGCCACAGACGGACGTCTGCGCACTCGACTCGACGGAGGAGCAGGAGCCGTCGTCCCGCTGATCTGAGTTGCCCGAGTTCAACAAAACCGGTCGACAACGACCCTGAAAAGGGCCATTTCGTTGCCATAGCTGCGTGGCCGCTCCGCCTCTGCACGATTGGAGAGCCAAAAAGGCGCCCGAGGCGGAGAGACGCGAATCTGCTAACTCAAACGCGGAACAGATATCCTCTCCTACCATGTCACGCATCTCTCTGTTCGCCGGATCAGGGTCCTCCCGACGACGTCTGCAAAGTAGTAGCGTGCCCTTGAGTTCAGAAAAGTCCACTGGCTGCCTCAGCGTTCACAGCGGGCCCTTGAGCTGGTCTGAATCTGCGCCGCAGTTTCCTGATGATATCAGAACTGCGTTCTGTCGCTCGGCACCGGCTTTGTGTCAACCGACGCACAGACATGAACCGCCCAGTCATTGACCTGCAGAATGTATCAAGCAGCGGTGGCCATGTGGAAGCAACGATAGCTGCAGTGTCGACGACAGTTGCTACCGTAGGTAAAGGTGCTCGCATTGCCAGCAGCTGGCACGAAAACGCAGATCAAAACTGCAATGTTCACGCTGAGTGGGCATTGTAGAGATCCCACATACTTCGGATGAGCTAAGAGTGGCCAATACGACTTTCGCTGTGCTGAGAAATTCTCAAGGGTCCACTCGACGTAAAGGCGGTCCAAATTATGACCTCTTCAAGCAGAGAAACGAGCGATTGAGCCTGTTGCCAATAGTAGGAAGGAGGTTGATGCACTGCGTAGGCGTAGTGAACATGATGACCATGCGCCGCATTTTTCACGCCATATTGCATGCGGTATGGGAGCGAAATCGTGCCTGAATTGGAGGTCGCAAGAGAAAACATGAACGTGACGTACATGCCGAAGGAGTAACTACGTAGACATATACGCCCAACCATCGCACCAAACCGACGGCTGAACTTCAAACCTATACACGTCCAGCTTAATCTGACCGAGCACGGTAGCAAGTCTGTGGTCGCCAACAGAGTACCCATTTCTTCCTGGATGTTCAATGCCGTGCTCGGTCACTCTCATGCCAAGAAAAAAGTCGCATCAATATCGGAATTAAAAAGCGCTTCTTGACTGTCGTGTCTTTTGCCAACTCTCTGCTTTGTGTGCGAGCCGAAAGTATGCGAGTTAAGGTTATTGGAGCATGAATGCTCTACTGTCTTGCCCGCGTCACACGAAGAGTAAGGCTTGACTTGCGATCAAAGTGCTGTATGACCAACTGGATCGCCAACGACTCTGCAAATTGAGCGAGAAATGCACGCTACTCAAACATCTTGCCTGCTTATAGGAGGAGACGCTAAAAGCGAAGAGGATCGTCGCGCTCTCTCCTTTTTTTGGATGCTGATCCACGTGTTTCCACTTGGCGAATGATAGTGTACACCGTACCGATCTCACACAGCGACAACATACGACGTTGACGAGCTGGTATAACTGCGGTAGATGGTGGTTGGGCGGTGGTAGATCTTCGTCCTGTTGGACAACAGATTATCCAGTACGTGTGTTTCAAGAGGGGCGTCATCGCAGACGGTGGAAGTCTCTCTTTATTGGTCCGACGACGCACGAGCGCTTTGACCCGAGTTCCTCGGTAATACACGACTAGCGAGTTGGGATCCAACCAAGTCTGACGCACTGCATCTTGTGCAGAGAATGGTGATGAAGTGCAGAGGGTCTGAACCGGCTTCTAGTCAACCTGTCATACGAAGGACGTCTGTCAATCCTTGCTGGCAAGAAAATGTTGCTGCTGATGGCGCATGGTCGCTGTGGTTGCTTGTCTTTGCACATTTGTAGTAGGCGGTTGCCCACGTCATGTTTGGCGCACAGCACTCTTCTCTCCAACAATTTTTGCCGCAATTTGGTGATCTCGGTCGCGTAAGTCCTGCACCCGTTGCAACTGGCGTCCGCATGCGGCTCTACTTCTCAGGCCGCTTTCACGATAAGTGTGGGGCAAGCAAGCATTCGAGGCATCTTGCATCCGGCTTGCAGTGTACGAGGAGATGGGGGAGCGGTATGTCTATGTATGCGCACTGGACATTCGCAAGATACTCTTGTGCCGCTTGAATGAAGAGAGTCGCGTGCCACTCGCTGTCTTTGCCGCACCACGAGGACTTTCGTGCTACGAACTTTTGCAGCAGCCCTGTCGGTCTCATCCGGAGCTTCGTGATTTCACTGCATCAAGGAGCGAAGCGTCCTTGCTACGTCAAGGAATCTTTCTCGTTGATTGCGTGCGCGGAAACGAGGCCTTGGAAGATAGCTCGATCGCACATATCCACTTACTCGCTCTTACGTGCGGACTCGGACGGCATGGCTGCAGTCGACGACGACACTAGTGCACTTCCGTCACGGCTTCGTGGAGATACAGGAGCGCAATATAGCGTTCCGTCTGCGTCCATACGTCTCTCTTGCTGAGGTCGGTGTCACGAACACTAACAGCAACCACCGTCTCGCTTTCCGCTTGGCGGTGTAGCTCTGATTCGTATTAGGCAGCGATTACTACCAAGATAGCTACAAGCACACACTCCATCTTCTTGCTACCGATTCAAGGTCTATCGGACGCTCCAGTCAATGGGATCTTTACCGTGCTTTTCTAGGTAGCTGTTGGCACGCGAGAAGCACTTCGATCCGAGAAATGGCGCGTTTGTCTTGGTAGCACCCAGCGGTGACGGATGCGAGGATCGCACCACGAGGTGCCGGTTCGAGTCGATCAACAGACCCTTTTCCTGGGCGGGTTTCCCCCACAACAGGAAGACGACGTTCGATGCGTCTTTACTAACCTTCGAGATGACAGCATCGGTAAACTGCTCCCAGCCGCGCTTCTTGTGGGAGTTCGGTTTGCCTTGACGTACGGTCAGCACCGTATTGAGAAGCAGCACTCCCTGACGACTCCAGCACGACAAACAGCCGTGTGAGGGACGCGCAATACCGACATCGCTCATAGCTTCTTTGAAAATGTTCTTAAGGCTTGGAGGTGGCGGGACTCCGTGACGCACGGAGAAGCTCAATCCGTGCGCCTGTTGTGGTCCGTGGTACGGATCCTGGCCGAGAATCACGACCTTGACACCAGAGAACGCGCAGTCTCTCAGCGCAGCAAACACGTTAGCTGGAGAGGGGTAGAGAACCCTCTTGCGCTCTTCTTCGCCCTGCAGAAAGCGTGTCAGTGCTTGAAACGACCCGCGGACGAGATCTTTCTGCAAGAGCGTGTACCACGACTCGTGCATCAGAGAGCGCAGTAGCACTGTCGTTTGCAACTCAGCGAAGCGCGTCACTTGCTTCGTTACACTCTGCTCGTCGTCTTGGTCACCACTTTGATCCTGCTCTACGTCCTGTTTCGCAACGATCATCTCATCGTGCTCACGCGTGACTGTTCGCTGCTCAGACGTGTCAACTCCGTCCATTGTACGGCATTTTTTGGCCGGTGGTGGCGCTGCTCCGAAGAACGAGCGGATATCGCGCGTCATCTTGCGCGTAAAGCTGTGCCACTCAAGTATTTTGCCATTTTCCAGTGTCGGATGGCCTTTTACTGCACCATGTTGCCATTTTTACAGCACCGTTTTGCCATTTGTACTGCACTGTTTTGCCATTTGTACTGCACTGTTTTGCCATTTGTACTGCTAAGTGCAAGGAAGACTCGAGATTCGGCACGAATACTTTGTGGTGCAAAACACTAAATCAAAGCGCACGGAGCCGAGATTTGCCAGCTGAACATGGGCCGCGGCAAGACTCGAGTGATGTTACCAATGCTGTTCCTGCACTTCACTCGAACAACCTGTCCACGAGTTGTTCGCGCACACTTTTGGGATGTTTGCTAAGCGAAACGCGGCATTTTATGCACCGCTACCTGTCAGCTTCCATCGCTCCACTCGACGTGTAAACAGCCGTTTGATCGAAGTAGCGACGTAGATGCTCGGAGGCTCAAGCTCGTTTACGATGCACTTCAAGAGATTCAGCTCTTTGGCGGCATGCAATGGTATCTTCTGAAAACTTTGCATGCCACTGGAACTGAAGCGTTTGGACCCAGGCGACAACAATGCTTTCGCACCGAAGTTGCGTAAGCTTCTTGACAAGACGCACTTTGTTGACATTCTTGACGAGTGTGACGCACTTCGTCATCATGAATATCGTTCGGAATAAGCGGTGAGCACATTAGAACCGCTGTGCAATGGAGTAGAGGTACACAGTCGACAAGGCATCGTTGCGTGTCATGGCAGCTTCCTCGCTGAATCTCTCGAGTAAAGAATGTGCTCCAGACGCCACGCGTGTCGTGCGATGCTCCTGATTAGGCGCCTCAATTGGAGGCTTTTCGAGAAACCCGATTCAATGCGGTCGTAGAACGCACAGAATGTCACCGAAGCGAGCGAAAGAAAGCACTCGTGCTAGGAATGTGTCTGCTGAACTCAGCGGAGCGGGCAGTTGCTGTCGCTCGTATGTGTGACACACGCGCATCGCAATAGCCACGAGTTTCTAACGCGTTTTGATTGGTGCTTTATGTGTTCTTTTTGTCGAATCACACGAGAGAAGTTGTCGCTGCGTAGCGGCCATTGGCTCGCTGTCCGCCACGAACGAGTGGGCGGTCGCCCTCGCAGCAGGCGGCGGCGCGGGCGTTCTGAGTGCGCTCCTCGCGGGTTCCCCACGCTCTGCGGGCCGTCCACCCTCGTCCGTGTCACGGTCGGCATCACCGCAGCGTACCTGCTTCCCATTGGCACGCACAATGGCCTCAACGCGTTCCCCGCCGACACTCAGCACGCGGTAGAAGGTCGTCGTCGCGTTTGTGCTCACCTTTGAGCTCGTGTGCTGCGCGAGCTCCAAGTCGCTCGAGCTCGAGACCCACCGCATGAAGTGCATCGTCTTCTCGGCCATCACCGGCGGCTGGTTGGCGGTCGACGGCGTCTCGGGGCTCACTCACTCGACGCTGTCCGGTCGGACGTGGCCTACCCGTCGATCCAGCGCGGCGGCACTGCTGCGCTTTGAGACACAGACGCGGGCTCACAGACGCTCATGATGTCGTGTGGGCCGCCGTCGTTGTCATTGGCGGCCTCAACCAGCTCTTGATGCGCTGATGTCTCATGTGCTACGACCGCGTGGCGCTCACGCGCAGCTCGGACCGGTGGGAGAGCAACTGCCGACAGGCGCGACGCTGCCGGCTCAGAAGCTCACGGAGCGCGTGCGACTCGTGTGCGATGACTCTTATGCGACGGCGTTCTGCGGCACAGCGTTTTGCACGGAATGTGGCGAAGCGATGCCGTCGGAAGATGAAACCGGACGTGAGCATGTCGCAGGCGCAGATGCCGTCGGGTACGATGAACCGCAAGAGCCAAGCGCCGGAGCGGCGGCAGCAAGTGTTGTATCGCACGCACCTCTGTACAACTTGGTTTGTGGACCCCAAGCGCGTGAAAGAAGGCGGTGTGAGCATAGAGGGCAATGGACACAATATCCGCTCTACAGACTTCGGCATGCAAGGCGTGGATGGCAAGATGGGGCAATATAACGACTCGATTACTGGAGTCCACAACTACTACGAACCGTCGTTTCGATCGTTTGCCATGTCGACGTACTCGATTGCGAACTGAGCGGCGGAGATTGTTGAGACGCCGGACATCTCGAAGTACAAGATGTCGGGCAGTGGTATGTTCCACGTGTTTCGCGTTGGCACGGCGGCTACGGGTGTTGTCTGGCTGCACTACTTGACGACGATGTACCCGCAGCAGCACTTTGTGACCACGCGCGGCCGACGCTACCGTGTGACACACACGTTGCTAGCCAGTGAGACGGACGGGCGTTTCAGCTCAACGGTCAACGTTGACGCAGACTCGGGCGATGGCTACTGTATCCGGGACGTGCCATTTATGTCGTGGGTCATATACGCCATGATGATTTCCATCGAGTGTCTTTATTTGTTTTTGGGACTGCTGTCCAACTTCAGTATGTGGCGTCCGATTTGTCGTGGTGCTAGGTACGTGAACGACTTCAAGTCGCCTATCGTCAGGGAACAGTGGCCGGCCTGGTCGACATCTTTTTGTGTCACTACATGGAACCGGTCACGGATTCGATGCAGACACTGAAGAACTGACTTTCGCTGCAGTATGCGGTCGAGCTCGTCTGTAACGGGGCAGCCCGTTACATAGAATTGTCACTTAAAGAATTGTGACAATAAAGAATATGAAGTTGAATATTCTTTGAACAATATCACCGAAGTGGTGATATTGAAGGGTGCGGGCGATGGATACCGTATCCGGAACGTGCCGTTTATGTCGTGGGTCATGTTCGCCATGATGATTTCCACCGAGTGTCTCGATTTGTTTTGGGACTGCTGTCCAACTTTAGTATGTGGCGTCCGATCTGTCGTGGTGCACGGTACATGAACGACTTCAAGCTGCCTATCCTCAGGGAACAGAGGCCGATGGTCGACATCTTTTGGTGTCACTACATGGGACCGGTCACGGTTTCTGATGTAGACACTGAAGAACTGTCTCTTTCGTTGCAGTATGCGCCTTGAGCTCGTCCTCATCTTTGTGCTGGATGTCGGTTATACTGAGTCTGTATGGGTTGCGAACAGCCACTTCAAGGTGACGGTGAGGGCACCAAGGTGATTGAGATTTGTGGTGGAATTCCGTGGCGACCTTGCGCGAATCATGCACGGGCGTGTGGTGGGGCCTGTGCAAGACGATCAGCGCTCGAAGACGTGGCTTCGTCGGCACAGCTCTATCCGTGGACTCCGCGAAGAGGGTGGTAAGGGTGTGCAACGTCGTTGGCTCGCATTCGACGACAACGACTACCGTGACCGTGGTATTTCGCGTGTGACTTTCATTGGACGAATGAACCCCGAGACGCACCACTCGAAGGTTGCTAGCATGATCAATTGCTTGTTCAACGAAAGTGCTGACGGCACGTAATTGCTGATTCTGGATAACGACACGAAGCCGCACCCGAAGCTTTTGCTTGCTGTGCTGTCGTCCTTCCTGTTGGAAGGCGAGGCTGTTGACGGTAAGGGACGTCGGTACAGCGACTATAATTTGTGAACCCACGTGTCGTACGTGTAGACTCCTGCAGACTCCTCAATACTTTGAGGCATGCCTCAGTTGACGATCATGGGTGATGTACGGGCACAAGAATATAATTTGCTTTGACGCCGTGCAGCGTGGCCGTGATGGTTTCGACTCGGCAGCTTTTGCTGGTACGAATGCTGTGTTTTGTCGTCATGCCTTCGACTCGATTGGTGGCATTCCGTACGATACTTAGACTGAAGATGCGTCCACGGGTATCGTGATCCACACTTCTGTTTGGGACTCAGTGTACTTCCGGAAGGATTTCGAAGTCGATACCAAGGACGGTTGTGCGAAGGTGCTGTTATGAAGCAGTGACTGCTACTATGGGTCAGAAGAAGCGTTGGGAAAAGGGTGCTGTGCAGATTCTGCCGATGCAAAATGGAAGCGAAGTCGGCCCGGACTGGCGTCCACCGCGCGTGCCGGACCCGAAGCCCACCCTTACGTTTCCGCGCAAGATGTTTTTTTACGACTCGGTGCTGTGCCCGTTTGTTCGATTCCTACCATGTGTTACGTAGATCGCCGTCTCGCTACTTGTACATGGGCGACGCTCCGATCTACGCTCGTGAAACGTAGATCCTGTACTCTTCCTGCCCGTGAAGCTTTGTTGTTGGGTGCTGAACCTGCTGGCCAATTGCGCAGTCGACAACAACGACGTGCGGCGGACGCAGCAGACAACAACGACGTGCGGCGGACGCAGCATACATGGTTTTCGTTCACGTCCATTACGATGATTGGGCGGTTTTTGAGAACCTTCCAGGTGCGCGTGACGGGGAAGGACAACTCATGAGAAAACACGTGTGCTGGTCAGAAGACGTCGTGGATGGACATTCCGAACGTGCTTTTCTCATACGCTGCTGTTCATTAACTTGTGGCACGCGTCCGTGTGTTCAAGTAGGAGAACTCGGCGAATCCGTGGAAATACGTGTCTGCCATGGTCTGTGGCTTTTTCGTCATGAGCCGGTTTAACCCCATGGTCAAGAAGAGTGTTCCCGAGTCCAGCAGCTGGGGCCATACTGCTACCGCCTTTTCGGCGAACGTGTTTGGCTCGTTGCTCGTGGTCTACAGTGTGGTCTTCGTGCAGCTATGGCAAGTCGACTACGCGGGAAATCTCCAGGTGGCCCAAGGCATCGTGGTAGGCTCGAATGACCCGGCGGTGGCGACGAAACCGGACGCACCGGATTGTGTCGCGAAGACGTGGATGGTGCTTAGTCGACGAGGAGCAGAGGGAGACACAGGATGCGATGCACGCCGAGCGCAGGTGACGAGAAGAGGTGGTGTGGTCTATCTGGCGAGCCGGAGACGCGCTCGCAAGTGCGCGCTATCGTTGTCGCTTTTGGTGACTGGATATTTGTATGCATAAAATTGCTTTTGCCAGAGTCGGTTGGTGTGACTGGTTGGGTCTACTCGTAGGTGTTCGATGCGCATGCCAGGAAGCGCGTAGGAAGGCTGATCACTAATCTGCGATCGACATCACGTCAGTGAAATGGTGTGACGAGCTCCTTTTTCCCGTCTTTATCGGTAGCATCGGCCGCCAAGAGGGTCTCCTGCTTGTTCAGCGTTGTCGGAGTCGCCAAGTAGCTGTACGTCGTGCTGCTACAATGCGTCGTCACAGCCTTGACGTGTCATCACATTGTGCCGCCGATACCGAGTTGTCGATCCTTGCGATATGGGCACTGCTGTCTATCCTCTCGTGCATTTGTGTCTTGTCCGCGCGTGGCAATGGCGTCAAATGGTATGTGCACTTGAGCAAACGACATTGGCCGCCTCTGCTCGACCGTCTTTGGTCTGACGTGCAGTGAATCGTTACGTGTCGTGGTTTTCAATTGTGCTGGAGGATGTAGGAAGTAAAAGCGATACATATATATTGAGAGTAATGTGCAGTCGGTTGTTGACGATACCTGTTGCACTTGATCACGTCAAGTTACACCTGGTACACGTTTAGCAAGCCCATCAACATGTGCTCGGTCTTGAACAATGTCGTCCGGACATGGCTGTCTCATGGATCATCTCTTAATAGTCCTACATGTGACGACACCCTTCGCTTGTACCATATGTCATTCGGTTAGCTTACCAAGATCCTACCTACATAACTAGGTGTTCCAAAATTATACGATCAGTTACAAAACGGGAAAAGCAGCGAGCGACGACGGGTTATTGGGCAGATGCGACGCCGAAGCCGTCAGCAGTTTCTTACCAGGCGGCAGTGAATTTCTGCAAATACTGAAGGAAATGCGAGCGGACCACATTTGACTCGCCTCGGAGAGTGTCTGGAACGGTCGACAGAGCGTCTCCGCTGGTCATTCAAGCGAGTGGTCAATCGGGTGAGTAATCAGCATGAATCAGCTTTGCGGTCTTACCATGGTGGCGCTTTTACCGTAAATATGACAATGGCTGATAAATTTGCGTCTGAATGGGCGCCGATTTCAAGCTTCAGTCACCGGTCTGAAGCCCTGGACGCTTTGCCTACCGCGTAAATGAACAACGCTTTGACCATTCCGGAGGATAGGGCAAGCTGTGTAACGTTACGAAAACGGCTCATGGATTCTACGAGGTGAGGGTAGCGTATCCAGTCGACGTCGTGTCGCGCTTCACAGAACTTTTCTCTTATTTTTGTGGGTATGTGACCAGATTCGGCTTGCTCTTTCCAATGAGGACAACGATCGTCTGCTGCGGCCGATTACGGAAGGCGAGGTGCTTCAAGCTCTTCACGGACTTGCCAGGCAAAAATCAGCCGGGCAGGATGGATTTAATAATAATTTCTACAAGGACACGTCTGCTATCATGGTTCCCTGCGCTGGTTTACCACAAGTAACCAAATTCTAGACGGGGCAGACCTACACTCCACCGTTTTCAAAGGCGCTAATCATTCCGAATCGCCAGAAAGGTGACTCAGACGATGCTATAAATTATCGACCATTTCGTTACCGCAAACCGGCTAAAAGGTATTTGCAAAAGTTCTGGCGACAGGTTTACAGTGTATCTCTTCTTCGGGTCACTAGTATTGCTCAACAAGGCTTCGTTAAAGGGAGACGTATGGCCAAAACGGTTATGATGATGATGGCACATCTGGCGACGGCGACAGACCAACAGGATATGGCAGTGCCTCAAGCAGCAAGTGTATTTTGCTGTTAAACTTGCGGAAGGCTTTAGACACGGGTGACAGAGATTTCCTCGTGCGCAAAACTATGACGACTGCTTGGGTTTGATTTACGCTTTGTTAATCGGCCCCGACGTATCTATACGGGTACAACAGCCAATTTCGTCGTCAACGTAATCATTCAAAGCCACTCCAGGTGAAGTCTGGTATTAGCCAAGGATGCCCTCTCGCGCCTCGGTTATTTTGATGGTCGTGTAAGTGTAAAGTCTTGCTCTTCACCAGGATCAAAGTCTTACGGGGTTAGCAGCACCAAAGAGACTCGGGATGACTAACTCTTCTCGGCACTTGTGGATGGGAATCAACTCTGTTTCCTAGAACGAGCTGCCAAATATCTCATGCACCCGATATTTTACGAGCCTTCGGAGAGTTATCTGGCCTACATGTTCAACGAATCAAGAGTCAGGTACTCTTTTTAAACCGAGCCATCAACTTGAAAGAGTATAGGGGTATTGCTGTGAGTCCCCACAGGGACAACAACCAGGTACCTCGGGCCCCGAGATCGATACAAAGCAAGCTCGTTAACAAAAATTGGGCGGTACGCATATAGCGGATCCAGCGCCGCCTACTCACAGTGACACGAGTAGCTACGAGAGTGTGATGAACTGACGTATTGATCCTCAACTATATCGTGCTACCGTCCACTATAATTTACGGCTATAGTGTTTGACATACCGCGGTGGGCAGGAGCTAGAGATTTCACTAATTCACGTAAGCCAGTTTTGTGGGTGCATGCGACTATCGACAGAAAGGAGTCGCCACAAAGCAAACTTTGGGCTGCTTGTGACTTCTAAGAACGCGGGAGGCATAGGCCTTGCCGACGTATCAGTGGCTATCAAAACTCAACGTATCAAACATGCGATTACTTGGCTAACTCAAAAACCCGACCAATACTCAGCGGCTTGGAGGGTCTGGAGTTTCGGGGGCGCCATCGAAAGGGACGTAGATATCGTGACTCCAATTTAGGCACCACAGCATAAACAACCTCATCGGCGACGTCGTCAGAGTCAGCTGTTACGGCAAGAGCTTGGGGAATGGGTGGCGCCATTACCAGAGACAAACCAAGACCAAATCAATACTTGGTTTAACAGGCACTGGGAAGAAGTTGCTTGCAGGGGCCTCCTAGCTGGTGGGAAGAAGACGAGTATGTGATTTCGTATCACAACATCTTTCCAAAACGACTCCTAGGGGCTGAAGACATGCCGGACGCTTCTACAGAGGTTTTGGACCACGTTTAACTGGAGTGCTTACCCCTGGATCCGCGATCATAGAGGCAAC